>VDFB02277522.1:0-21127 GCA_007258455.2 Sequoia sempervirens
AAAACAACACAGACTTGTGCTAGGACTGTTAAGTTCTGGTAAAAACAATTTCTAGCTATTGTTTAATGCCAAACTAGCTATCACTTAATAGTGAAAGCAACGTAAATATTGATTTTCTAACTAAATGGGGTCATTTCATTTCCATATGCATAAGTTTATTTTGTACCGTTATGTAGCACTTACTATTACTTGTGCAATGAAGCCACATGCAAGTAGAATTCATAACTCATGGCATTTAGATACACCCAAGGAGAAATACAAACCAAGGTTGTTGGCATCCCGATAAGAAAGATGATGATATACATCCAATTAATGTATGCCACAACATCTTATTCAATGAAGATGATTTGGATAGGAACATTAGAAATCAGAATCCTTATTGGTGTGTGAGTAATCCTCTTTTTCAAGACTTTTCAAGGAAATTGCATGCCAATACTATCAGTGAACAAGTGGAATCAGATTTTTTAATTGACTTTGTTTGATGGGTCAAATGTGCACAATGATAGTTATAATTATTTCTTTGTTTTAATTATTATGTATATAAATACTATTCAACAGTTACCTAATTAATTAGATATGAAATGACAGAAGGAAAAAGAAAATTAATTAATTAAGATAATTTGATTCATTAATCAATAAGGTGAATTATCATGTAAAAGTACAAAAATTAGAAGCTGGGAAAAAATCCTCTTTGCTTTATGCTTTAATGACAACGAGAGAGATGAAAGCAATTGTGGAGTTTAGGCTTATATCTGTAAATTGCATTTGCCTGACAGTTTGTAAAGTCCTCTCAACACATTGTCCAGATATTGTTCGAAAGGTCCCATTATGGGACATGCTAACAACACAGCGGCTCTGAAGCTTGCACTATGAAACAGTTCTGCAATAATTGAAGATATGAAATCTTTAGAGGACTCATAAGCACCAAGTTATTGTTAAGCTCCCATATTGTACATTGGACAAAAGACAATTGCTTGTCTGAGGAACTAGTCTCTGAAGATTAGCGTAGGCTGAGCACTGTGGAACCCAATCTGCCTATGGACTTTAAAATAAAAGAAAACTAATGAAAATAACTATTTATTGCCTGGAGTAACTTGTCTACAAGTGTCCTTTTTGGAACCATGACAACCTTTGCCCTGTCACTGTAAACTCTTTCCTAGAAAAGACATATAGACACACACATATATGTATACATATGTATATATATGTACAGATACATCCATGTAAACACACATGAATGCATGCATGGACATAAACATATATGCATACATATGCTTGCATGCATATACACATAGATGCATCTATACACACATACATATATGCATAAATACATATATGCATAGATATATCCAGAGTCACATGCATACATGCATATATGCATCTACAAATGTCTACATAGATATGCACATAGGTAAATGCATATGTACATAGAGACATGCATACATACATACATGCACTGACACATCAAGCACAAAGTGATAGTGATAGTGAACTAAAGCACTTTGAAACACAACTTCATTATGCACTTTAATGGAAAGAAACTGTGGAAAATAACAAATTATCACCTCAAGTAACTCATTTTTGGGTCTAGACTCTGCAACTATAACATCTCCTGCTCAGTTGCTACAAACTCTTCCTCATAACAAGTGCTTACAAAACACAAAAACAACACATGCAAAGTAATAGAAATGCATAGCAAGTGACTTAACTCTATATTAAATCACCAAAGTACCATGCCCACGCGTGGCCTCCAAGCCATTCCAGCACCTTCACCTCGAGCCAGATGACATTCAATGCATTTAATTTATATTCATGCATTACGTACATCTACCCACCAGTTTTTTAAACTATGCCTTTGCTTAAATTTAATTAATCAATTTATGCGCTCACATTTTCCTGATATTTTAATGCATTCAATCTACATTCATGGATTACGTACCTCTAGCCGCCAACTTTTAAACTATGCCTTTGCTTAAATTTATTTAATCAATTTATGTGTTCGCATTTTCCTAAATTTTTTAAACGAAAATGATTTATAAAGCTACTCAGACGAATAGAAAAATAGATAAATGCTAATTTTCCAATATATAAAATAGTTCTCCAAATTCAAACTATACAAAAAAAAAGTAATATGTTAAATGGCGAAATGTGATTGCCCAATACTGCCAGTTAAAAGCATTTCAACCAAATGCATGAGTATTCTTGCCTTGACACTAGGAACCAATAAAATTGACACTATAGAAAATAGTTTATCCAAGTGAGTGCTATTAGGTTTGTTATCTTCAATTTCAAACTCCTTTGACGTTAATGCATTTTCTTTGATGGTAGAATATGGAGATTCTTTTTTTTATTGAGAGTTCGGAACAAGATGACAATTTTTTTTGATATCCTGAGTTTAACACATTGCAACAAAAAATAGATACAAAGACTGTGTGAGCCTTCTTTTAGAGTTTGGAGCAGAAGTAAACATCATAGGTACCCTTGAATACTTGTTTGTGTTCTCATTCTACAAGAGCATTGTAGAGTTCTGAATGTTGTTTTTAGTTGCTTGTTATTCAATATGTTGTAAAAGTGGGGTAAAAAAATTGAAAAATCATGATGAATTAGAAAGCTCAACAATCCATTGTTTTTTCTGTTTTCCAAATTCCTAATTGTTTCATTTAACAAAATAAAGTTCTTGACCAAATTCTGCTAAACTAAAACAGATGGAGGAGGAAGTGTGTCTCTGTCGGAAGCAGTTCTTGGGTGATATGAATTGATAGCAAAATTACCAGAAACCCTTTTTGCATCAATGCATGTGTATTTTGCAAAAGTATTTTGATAAAAAAACAATGTTCATAAAAGCTTTTTCACAAATTACTAGAGTTTAAACTGCTACTTGTTTATGCTACATGTCATTGTATTTCATAGCTTATGTTTCCTATGTATTCCTTGTTTCCAATTCCTGGACCTTGTCTATATTTCCACATTGTGAATATATGTCTATGATAGCATTTTCAACTGTTATATCTACCTATAAGCTAATACATAGCTGCTGGGGATAAATAAGTGTGGGCAATATTATAGAGACAAACTTATTTCAAGTGCCTTAAATTCATTGTCATCTTAGAAATAGGTTTTTACTTTTCTGTGATATCTACCAATAGGAAGGAAGCAATGAAGAACCTGGCTAACAATTGCATCTTATGTTTCTATTCCCTCTTGTTTGGAGTAAGAATCTCCATTTGTGGTATAATAAAAATCTCTATCTGTAGCAATATAAGACAAAGAGAGAAATATTATTTTTTAAATGATTTGTGTATTTTGATTCAAAGTTTTCTAATATACATGTTATTATCAGTCATGCATTTGAAAACAATGTTACTCCACATACAAATAAATTTAAGCAAAGACATAGATTTGAAAACTGATAGCTTTTATCAATACAAAGGGGACGTTTACAGTGACAGAACAAAAGCTCTTGTGCTCGTTGAATGAACACCAAGAGACGAGTTACTCAAGGCAACAAATTGCTACTTTTATTTATTTTGCTTCATTTTATCCCAGAAATGCAAGTTGGGTTTCACAATGCATCAAAACACATTTGTGCAAACAACTCCCAAAATTATAATTGCAATGGATGACAGTGATAGTGTAATGGATACTAATAGTCAAAACACCGAAATACACCAGCAAGTTTTTTTTTAGATTCAATAGAAACAAGTATCAATTGAAAACAGATTAACCTAGTAGACTATTTATCATAGGTTCTTGAATTCCAAATGCACAAGTGTGAGCATGGTTCTCTATGGGCTTTCGCTATGCATTTTAACTATATTGTTGTTTTGCGTCGAGCCTAAAGAACCACTGTAAGTATGGTTTCCAAACAGATTTAAATCAATCAATTTAAATCAAGAAAGGTTTCCAATTACACTTAATACTTGAACCATAAAGCATCATTGCTTCAAGCTATAGCAAAAGTGCAGACAGGCACACAAAAGCAAATTCAACAATGACATCATCTAACAAGGATTTGTTTGCTATTACTATGATTAACTATTGAACTCAATTGACTCATCAGTCAAACAGCTTGATTGATCACTGACCTAACTTAATTGAAAGCTATCTTGTTAAGCCGATTAGTTAATTTCATTAATGAGTAAAAGATAGAATTGACTTAATTTGCATGATTCAAGTGTAAGATTGACTTATTTGTTAATTGACTTTGATTAATGTATCAGAGAGAGATGAGACAAATTAAATTGTCATGAGCGAAATGTGAGATGGACTTATTAGCTACTACACCACATATACTATGACATTTGAGCTTTCATGAAATAATAGCGAAAGCAATAGAATAAACAGATGGCTTCAACATAGACGAAGGGATACAATTAATATGGACAGCTATAGCTTGTTGAATATTTGTAGCACAAGAAACAGAAAGGAAGATGTTGGCGAAGGTTTTGCAATTTCGGTTTACACCTAGCAATTGCATTTGCTTCCTTGTCTATAAAGCCTTTTCAAGAAATTCCTTTTTTGCATATGAATGGCCATGATTGGTTTAATTGATTTGGTGTATAAAGATGTTTTTTAATTAACTATAATTAACTATTCAAGAAAACTGATCTATCAATGAACTAGTTTCATTGATTAGTCAAGTAACTTGATTCACAGTTAACTTGATCAGCTATTTAGTTGATTTTCTTGAATGTTTGTAAAAAGCCTTTTTCGACAAATAATTCTTTGCATAATTTGCAATCACTACACACCAAGAGCCAACATTTCTTCGAGGGATTCTGTCAAACAGTTGAAATTTTTTTGCTTGTGCTTCCATATTTGGTATGCATATTCATGACAGCATTTCAAACCATTATATCTGTCAGAAATCCATGTCTTATCATGCTTAGATGAATGTAAATATCCTGTTCTAAAGCTCTTATTCTATTAAAAGCATGCAAAATGTTTAGATAGATTGTGTATCTGTGAATGTGAATAAGCAAGATTGATTTAATTGATTTGGAGGATAAAGATGACTAATAATTAGCTATGACTAACCATGGAACACAATTAATTCATCAGCCAATTAGCTTGATTGATTGCTGAATTAACTTGTTTGAAAGCTATCATGTTAAGCCAACTAGCTAATATGCCACATACAGTATGAAATTTGAGATTCAAATAAGTCTCATGCACGCAAATCTGCTATCATGTTAAAGCCATGTAAACATTGATGTTCCAATTCCATGGGGTCATTCTATTTCCATTTTCCCAAGTTCATTTCATTCCATTATCAAGAACCAATTATTAAATGTTTAAACTAGGTACATGCAAATAGAAATGCAAGTAGGGTTTCATAGTGCTTTAAGGCATTCTTTATACTTTGATTATAAATTCGTGATTTTAAACTACTTTAGTATTATTTATTCAAATTTCTTGTTGAAATGAGAAGGTGTCATCTGTGTTTGATAGGAATTATGTAGAAACCATCTTGTCCATTTTACTTCATGCATGTGAGCCCTATAAAGTTTGTATATTTTTTATTACTGCAAAGCGGTCCCATAAAGAGAGCTTTGGAACCAAAATTATGTCAACATGTGCGATAATGAGAGCTTTGGAACAATGAGTCGACAATGTGTTGCTTTATTTTCCGTTGGTCAATAAAGCATAAAGGATAGAGGGTTCTCATAAAAGTCAGTGGGTTGTTATCCTCGTAGGCATAAATTCGTATTTTAAACTACTTTTAGTATTATCTATTCGAATTTCTTGTTGAAATGCGAAGGTTTCATCTGTGTTTGATAGGTATTATGTAGAAATCCTCTTGTTCATTTTACTTCATGCATGTGAGCCCTGTAGAGTTTGTATTTTTTTTATTACTGCAAAGTGGTCCCATAAAGAGGGGTTTGGAACCAAAATTATAGTCAATCAATCATAGTCAATCAATTAATCTAATTCTACCTATTTTCTAATAGTATTGGCATGTAATTTTCTTGACAAGTCTTCAATCAAAAAGAGCATTAGCCACACACCAATAAGGATTCTCATCTGTAACCTGCCTAACCAAATCATCTTTATTCAATAAGATGTTGTGACATACATTAATTGGATGTATCTCATCATCTTTCTTATCAAGATGCCAACAACCTTGATTTGTATTTGTCCTTGAATGTATCTGGATGCTATGAATTATGAATTCTACTTGCATGTGGCTTGGCTATACAAGTAATAGTAAGCACTACATAATGGTAGAAATCACAACTCATAGCATCCATATACACCCATGCACAAATACATGTTATTCAACACATTAACACACACATGGTTTTCTAGGGCTAGTTTGTTAATTACCTTTGATTAATAGTTCAAATGTACACAAGGATAATTGCAATTATTTCTTTCTTTGAATTGCTATGTACTTAAAGGCTAATTAGCAATTGCCTAATTATTTAGATATGAGACGATACAAGGATGAATGAGGAAATATGAACTTTCCTAAATCATCATGAATGAAATGTGAGATAGAGCTATTGGGTAATATGCTACATATACTGTGACATTTAAGCTTCAAAGACTGCCAATGAACAACAAAAGCTTCAAAACTCTCAGTTAACATGTAAAGGGCTGAAAAAAATTGATCTGCCAACTGAATGGGGTCATTTTACTTCAATTATCTAGCACTTATTCTTAATTGTTTAATGCAATCACATGCAACCAGAATTCAGAACAATTAGCATCTATACACACCTATGCATAGATACATGCTCTCTAACATATTGATATGCATATGGTTTTCTATCGGCACAATCCTTGAACATTCTCTAGGTACAAGCGCTAGTCTATTAATTGACATTGATTGCTGGATAAAATGTATTCATAGAGACATAGCTGCACACATGCTTCAATGCACAGATGCATAGATACATGCATGGATGTACACATATATACACGTATACATACATACATGATCACACGCATACATATATATATGCGTTCATGTATCCATGGATGCACATATCCATGTATCAATAGATCCCTTAATATATGCACATATTCAAATGACTACATGGACTTGGGGAATGAATATTTATGTGGCCTTTACATGATAGCAATAAATCCTATAAATATGCATATATGCATGAAAGCACATAGCCATCAATGAATCTATGCATTTGCATTTTCACGAGCATTTTAAAACAATCACGATTCAAAAAGCCACTCCCATGGGTTCCAAAAATAGATAAATGCCAATTTACCAATATGAAATATAACTCACGAAATTGAGATCATATATCTTAAAAAGCAATATGTACAATAACCACAATATGACTGGATGGCTAGCTGGTGCCATCCACAAAAAAAGAATTTAAAGTAAATGCAATAGTAATATGTTATATACACACATACATACATGGCAACATAGATACATGCATTCATATATACATAATTACATGCACACATATATACATGCAAACCTGTATGCATGGATGCATACAAAGACTATGTTTCATGGGATTATTAAAGAGTTCACTTGTTTTCTATATGCTTCCATATTTTGCATGTGTGCCTATGAGGACAATAACCACAATATTTGACAATATTCCTCTATCCTTTATGACAGCTCATTGGTTCCAAAGCTCTCTTTATAGGACAACTGTACATTGCCTCCAAGACTCAGGTGAATCCTTGGTATTTCAAGGAAAGATTTGAATCAATAACACTTAAAATGATCTAAACTATGATTTTACAATCAAAGTATCCAAATGCATTGCAACAATGTGAAACCCAAGTTCCATTTAAGATGTACAATGAAAGTAAACAAAAGGAAAAATGCATTTGCTTTAAAGTTTGTAAAGCAATTTCAACAGATTGTCTAGCCATTGTCCAACATATGGTTTTCTATCAGCATAGTCCTTGAACCTTCTCTAGGTCTAACTGCTACTTTGTTAATTGACTTTGATTAAAAGGTAAAAATGTGAAATGTGGCCAAGGATAATTATAGACAGTTGTACATTGCCTCCAAGATTCAAATGAATACTTGGTATTTCAAGGAAAGATTTGAATCGATAACACTTAAAATGATCTAAACTATGATTTTACAATCAAAGTATCCAAATGCATGTAACAATGCAAAACACAACTACCACTTAAGATATACAATGAAAGCAAAAAGAAGGAAAAATGCATTTGCTTCAAAGCTTTTAAACCAATTTCAATGTGATTGTCTAGCCATTGTCCAAAATATGGTTTTCTTCCCCAAAGATAGTCCTTGAACCTTCTTTAGGTTTAACTGCTACTTTGTTAATTGACTTTGATTGAAAGGTCAAAATGTGAAATGTGGCGAAGGATAATTATACTTATTTATCTCTTTTAATTGTTATATATTCAAAGACTAATTAGCAATCCAAACAGCCTCACCTCTAGTCAGATGCCATTAAAGGCATTGATTTTGCATCAATGAATTATGCACCTTCAGCCAATAGTTTTAATCAAAGTATGCATATGGATTCAGAATCAAACTCTCAAAATTAAAAAGACTAGGTTTAAATTATAAAGTGCAATCAGCCACCCAAAAAATTGATTGGATAATAATTGCATTTCTAAGGTCATGCCACTACAATGAAGATCTACTTTTGAACCCCAATTGCTTAATTTTTATGAACCATATAGCATATGCCACTCACAATACCCATTTGCAAAGATTGTCCTTGTAACAAAAAGCAACGATATGACTACAAGTACAATCAATATAGTGAGAATCTTGAATTAACCTTTTTCTCTATCTACTATATGCAATTTTAAACAAAGGAGAAGGTTCATTCTAGAAACTCACCTTGTACTGCTTTCTTGAAGAATTTGCCATAGCTGGACCGCCACACCACCTCTTTTCTTCCAACCAAAAGCATTGCACCATGTAAATAGCTTTGATTAGAAAACAAAATCCATGTGTTTTTTTTCTAAAAGAATAGCAATATATAGTACTCCTACTACGATGGATACTAATAGCCAAAACCATTAAAACACTAGCGAGAATTTTTTAGATTCAAGAGACACAAGTATAAATGTAGATCAGATTAACTACACAAACTAATTGCCACAGGTTCTTGGACCACAAATCTTCTAGCAATAAATTTGACTGCTCTTTTGCATGAAGCCTAAAACTATTCTATCAAGCAATATTACTTAACTGCTCTATGGCAACATTGCAATTTGGATTCTACAACATATTTGACATAGTTTTTTATAACCCCAAGATACAATTTTCTAACTTCCTAAGCATTCAGTCTAAGTTTTTCAACTACAAAACCTCAAATTGTTGTTTGCTTTGTATGTCTGTACCTTGAATTTGATCACCAGGTATAATGTACACAAGGATAATTGTAATTTTTCCTTTCTCTTTATTACTGTGTATTTAAAGACTTATTAACAACTACCTAATTAATTAGTTATCTAATGAAACAAGGATAAATCAAAAATATGGAACTGACTACTTTACCATGACTGAAATGTCACATGGACCTATTAGCTGACACGCTACATATACTGTGACTTTTGAGTGCTTAATCCATCTACATGCAAGTACAAATCACAACCCATAATTAAAATGTCCACAAGGATATTTATAATTATTTCTTTCCTTTTCTTATTATGTATTTAAAGACTAGTTAACAACCACCCAATTAATTAGATATCAGATGAAAGAAGAGTAAATTAGAGCTACCAACTCCATAAAAATACCAAAGTTAATATGTGAATATCAAGATGTCCGGATTTAATACTCATTGCATTCCCCGGAGGCCCATTTCCTTGAGGAGTTTTGTAAAACAGTTCACTTGCCCTATAAATGCTTTCGTATTTTACATGTCTACCTATGAAAATAGTAACGATGACATCTGACAGAATTTTAACGCTTGCTGGCAAAAAATAGGTTTCTACTACATTCTTTATGCTCCCATTGTTTGCATTTATGCCTAGAGGACAACAACCATGACTTTTAACAAAATCCCTCTATCCTTTATGCTTTCATGACAACGGAAAAGCTCAAAGCAACACACTATTGACTCATTGTTCAAAAGCTCTCATTATCACACATCGCTATTATACTTTGGTTCCAAAGTCTCTTTATGGGACCACTTTGCAGCAATCAAAAAAAATACAAAATTCCCATGTGGCTCACATGCATGTAGTAAAATGAACAAGAGGATTTCTACATAATACCTAGACAAACGCTAGATGAAACCTTCAGATTTCAACAAGAATTAATAGATAATAATAAAAGTAGCTTCTAAAATATGAATCTCTATTCCCATGACAACAACAACCACGACTCCCTTTTAACAAAACCCCTCATCCTATGCTTTGATGACAAATGTAAAAGCTCAAAGAAAGTCAATACCCGCTTCAATTAATATTGTTCAAAGCTCATTATCGCATATGTTGACATAATTTTGGTTCCAAATCTCTCTTTATGGGATGGCTTTGTAGTAATAAAAAATATACAAACTAGGGCTCACATGCATGAAGTAAAATGGACAAGAGGGTTTCTACATAATTCCTATCAAACGCAGATGAAACCTTCTCATTTCAACAAGAAATTTGAATAGATAATACTAAAAGTAGTTTAAAATACGAATTTATAATCAAAGTATAAGAATGCCTTAAAGCACTGTGAAACCCTACTTGCATTTCTTTTGTATCAAATAGACGAAAAAACAACGAAAACTTACCTCTTTTGACCTCAAGAAATTTGTCTCTCACTGTCCAATGTGCAACTCTGCAACTACAAAATACCTTGCTCGGCCACACAATAGAGCACTATGAAATACAGCTTCGCTATGCACTTTAATGTAATGAAACTCTCAAAATTAACAAATTATCACCTCAAGTAACTCGTTTCTGGGTTTGGACTCTGCAACTATAACATCTCCTACATAGTAACTACAAACTCTTCCTCATAACAGGTGCTTACAGAACACAAAAACAACACACAGAAAGTAATAGAGATGCATAGCAAGTGACTTAACTCTATATTAAATGACCAAAGTACCCTGGCCATGTGTGGTCTCCAAGCCATTCCAGCGCCTTCACCTTGAGCCAGATGCCATTTAATGGATTTAATTTATATTCATGCATTACGTATGTCTACCCGCCAGTTTTATAAACTATGCCTTTGCTTAAATTTATTTAATCAATTTATGCGCCAGATTTTCTCGAGCATTTTAATGCATTTAATCAGATTCATGGATTACATACAATTATACTAACTTTTAAACTATGCCTTTGCTTAAATTTATTTAATCAATTTATGTCAAGATTTTCCCTAATTTTAAAACTAAAAATGATTTATAAAGCTATCGATGAATAGAAAAATAGATAAATGCTAATTTTCCAATATATAAAATAGCTATCCAAAATCAAACTATACAAAAAATAAGTAATATTTAAAATATATGTTAAATGGCTTAAATGTGATTGGCCATCGCCGTTAGCTAAAAGCATTCTAGGAGAATGTATAAGTATTCCCTAGTGGCAAGGAACTACTAAAAGAACATGATTTGGAGAATAAATTAGGGAACCTATTATGGTTGGGTTAACAATATTATAGTGGTTTTAGTATGATTGTAAATGGTTATATTAATAATGAAAACATTTTGAATTAGATAAATTGAAAGAAGGGTAACGATTGTAATTAGTTAATAGGATTGACCGTATTAATCAAATAGGGAAATTAAGGTGTTATTAGATTTAAGTGTTAAGAGCTTAGTCAATTGCTTGATATATTGATGATTGCATAATTAGTGAAGAGATAATCATGTAAACAATGTCTTAAATGAAGCCTATTGCCTTTTGGGTTGTTAATGATATTAACTAAGAGTGATAAAATATGTAATAGGACCACTAGGAGTATGTTTATATAACTTCTTAAAGCATTATAATAACTTATTGTTTTAGAAGAATGTATTGATGGCTTTAAATGTACTTTGAAATTTAATGCTCTTGGTCCTTAGTAGAATATAAGAGATGATTTAAGTAATTATTGGATTATTTAGGAAATATGTTCAAATAACTTCTTTAGTTGTTTTAAATTACTTCTTATTGAACAAGTGGATAAATTTTATTTGAATGTTTATAGTTCTTTAGTGTTTGTGCATTGAGTGTATATGTTCATTTAGGGGTAAATTGGATGTTTCTATTTTGATGTTTTTTTTTGGGATTGCTTGGTTTTAGAAGTAATTTTATTCCATTGGGTTCGTGTCAGATTTATGGATGATTTTGATGGATCCTTTTGATGTGACTTCCCTTGAGTTGATTTTGAGTTGGGGATCTTCTTTCTTTTAATTTGTGTCGCTATTCATTGGGAACCTATATGTTGTTGTTTTACCCTAAGTGCTAAAATCTTGGGTTGTTTTGATTTGAGGAGATCTTACCTATTGAATTTGTGGTGGAGGTTGTTGGATTCTACTACGATGTTTGACCGTAATGTTTATGTTTCTTTGTTGATTGCAATCTTTTCTCTTTTGAATTTATACTTCATTGTTAAATCTTGGTACTTACTTTTGTGGGAACCCTTAGAGAGGAGTTGAGGTTTTTGGTCATTAGACTTGTTGCCCAATTTTTATCTATGGGCTAAATTAGGCAGGGGAGCCAAATGGATTAACTTTTTCCTCAGGTCATCAAGACATCTGTGTTCAGTGTGAGGTCTTGTCGATCAACCACAGTCTTAGCAAAGGAATGGAGCTCTCGCTGAAGGGTTTTGGGGTTTTCGTGATGTCTCGCCAACAAGTGGTGGTCTCACCGAAAGAGGGTTCGAGCTTACCCAGAGATGAAGGCTTTGGCACGAAGTTCCAGCGACGGTTAGTGGTCTCGCCAAAATGGTCAGCATCAGGGAGAGGTCCTGCCGAAGGGGGTAGGGTCTCGGCGAAGCAGGATGTCTTCGGCATAAGGTCTTGTTGGCCTGATGAGGTGTTGCCGATATGGAGAGGTGGCCCCAACATGTGGTCTCGGCAAAAGGTTTGAGTTTTTCGTAATGTCTCGGTGAGTGCGAAAGGTCTCGTTGAAGGATTTAGGTTTGGCAAGAGGTCTCACCGACATGAGAAGGTCTTGGCGATAGGGGCTAGAAAAGGGGTAAAGTCTCACCGATAGGGTGGACTCTTGCCGACATAAAAGGTGGTCTTGGCGAAGGAAATGAGCTCGGCGAAAGGTCTCACTGACTGAGTGATGTCTCCCCGACAGGAAAGTAAACTCTCGTCGACACAAGATGATTTCGGCATGATGTCTTGCCAAGACAATAGGGTTTTGCCAAAATAAAGTGAGTTCAGGGAGGAGAAAGGAGCTCGCTATGAGGTCTTGTCAAGAGAGTTGTGTCTCACCAATAGGGAGGCAGCATCAGTAGGACTCATCACCTAGAAGAGGAGTTCGACAGAAAGTCTTACCGACAATGGGGAGTCTTGTCAATAATGATCAACTTGCCCATGGAAATGGATATCGGTAGGACTCTTACCGCTCACCATGACTCTTGCAAAAGACAAATGTTTGGGCGATGAAAGGTGGATAGCGGTATAACTCCTGCAGCTCGATATAAGGTCCCGCCGATAGTCCCAAGCTATGCTGATAACTAATATAAGGTATACTCGCATTAGGGAGACACGATTAGTGTCTCACTGACATGCGATTCTAATGAAGTGACCTCTGACCATCTGGAAATCTATGTGGCGTGAGTTCAACCAATCCGAAGGAGCTAAAGACAGACCATGGGCAGTTTGACTATTGTGATTATCCTTGTGAGGAAGATCAACTTAATGAAAACAGTATGAATTTTCCCTATAACCAAAGATGATGAATCATTTCGAAGACAAAGATAACTGACTGTAAGGGTCTAAGTAGGATAGACCTTAGGTTGCTTCTAGAGGAGGTCAACATTTGAAAGATTTGAAAATAAAAGAAGCCGTGAGTCTCCATGACAACTGGGATCTCTGCTGGCAGAGGGCGGATCAATATTAATGGCTATACTCCAGTGTGTTCAAAGCGGCTCTAAAGGAAGTTCGAGAGTGAAGATGAAGGCCATGAATTTAATGCTGTGATTGCAAAAGATTAGAAAGCTTCTCCTAAGGGAGATCCTTCACATTGACATGGACAATAGGGATACACTTGAATGCAACATTAACTTCATCTAAAAGATCTGAGGGTAGATCTTTATGAAGGCTGATATTTTTGGAAGCCTTAGGGGCTGGGACTTTTGTATATAGGGAATTTTTGCCTCTTTGTAGGGGAGTTCGGATAATGTATTCTGGAGAGTTAGTGATTTTTTTAAACAATCCTTTCTCAGATGATGTATGTTTTGTAACTCTCTTTTAGAATTTGGAATAAGATTAGTGTTAGTCTTTTTATACTACCTTCTTCTTTCTTTCAGATTATGCAAGTTTTGAACTATGTTTTCCTAAGTCTGCATTTAAACTTTAAAGTTGTGAAATTCATCTTTCCCTCTTAAAACACATATGCAGACTAAGCCTTTTCAAGAATGATGCATAAGTTCATAAAGTTTATGTTGGGTAGATGAAATAACTACCATCATATTTACATTGTATGTTTATCTTTTTATTCCATGATTCCTGTTAGTTCAATGTATCACCATAGGATTTAGTTTTCATTTTTATGCATTCCTTCTCCTTTTCCTTTTACGAAGATCAGTAGTTAGGTGATAACATCAAGGAAGCCAGCCTTCTCTAGAGGTTGACCTCTTTCTACAAAGTAACCCACAACTTTTGAGGTCTTTCCATATTACATTGGATTGTTGAATTTTACATTCAACATGGTGCAAAATAAAAGTGATAACAATTCTGGCATGCCTGGTGGGATGATTTCCACATTATACTATTTTTTTGGTATGCAACCAGCAAGTTCAGATTTTACAGAAGTCATTCTTGCATACTTGGCGACTCCATATAGAGGAAGAACTTTATAATTAGTGCTTTTATAGTTTATGAGAAGAGTTCAGACAAGGAGTAGCTCAGGTCCTTTCGAATATTTACAGCTGTCACCACCAAGAAGGCAAGGTAGGGTAACAGAGAGGACATGGACAAAATTTATCTATTCTGGAAGAACCAAATCTACTTCTCCATCTGTGAGAGTCCATACTGCTGTCCCGTCTTTTGTTTCACCTAGAGTGCAGGTAAATCCACCTCTAATGGCTGCCCCCAAAAATTAGCCTTTTGTGCCATTTAATGGAGGAAGTCCATTAAATTTGATGCAATACAATGATATTCTAATGGCAGCTTTGAAAAGATTGCCAATTATCAATGGGGAAGATCAGACTACCCTGATTGAGCATATCACGAAGATATTTCTTTCTTATGTGGTGTGTATCATATCACCGAAGATAGCCTACTTACTTGCAACACATCCATTTCAAAGGAAGAGAGAATTACAATGGTTGAGAGTCTTGGAGGTAGGTTCAGAATTTCCACCCACAGATTGAGTTGGGTGACAAATTACACAGGCAGTTTCAGGACAAGTCTAATAATTTATCTTTGTTGGAGCAATTAACTATGATTAAGAGGGCTCCTCAAGAGCAAATGAATGATTTCAATTTCAGATTTCAAAGAACCTGGGATAGAATTCCTGCAACAGTGAGACCACCTTCAGAATATGCATTTTTGTACTTTTTGAAGGCCCTTAATAGCGATATAGCCATTATGATACAATCAATGGGGGGTGTTTCCCTACCAGATGCATTTGAAGTAGCAATCAAAGCTAAAAATAGCCTAATACAAGCTAGTAAACTTGCTCCTAGGCCACCAATGCCTATATTTCTAGATATTCATTCGAATATCCCTTTGTAGATACCACCTTTTGTACCTTTGCCACGAACCAGCTGTTTGTTGCACAAGAAGCTATTGTTTAAGATCTTCAAGCCGGAGTTATAGGAAGTCAAAATTTTGGCTAAACGGAACTTTGATGATAAGCTTGTGAGCTTGGAAAGGCGAAAACAATCATATAATGAGGCCTTATCACCAGCCAACTTAAGGTTAGCAACCGGCAATATCAAGGTAATAGACAGGATTACCAAGACAACTACCAGTGCCCAAGACAAAGTGTAAACACAAGACCTTTTCAGGCTTATGCTCCAACACCTGTTAGTGTAGTTAATGATCTTGTCCCTATTCAAAACAACCTAGCAGTAGATTATGAGTGGTGCTACCCTTGTAACCAACCTCACAATCAGGTCACTTGCTCGAATGGACTCATTAATCAGGCACTTATGGTATAGAATGCCTCAAGTTCACAACATAATGAATGCAATGATGCATCTCCACAATACCAAGATCAGCCTACCAATGAAGCTACCTTACTTAACTGGCAAGGTGAGGAATTCTGTGGACTTAATGTAGGTAATTCTCCAGTTGCAGCTAATACAAAGGCGAAGAAAAGAGCTTTTGAATTGGATCAAGCAGCTGATAAAGGGAAAGCAACAGCTGTAGAACCATCTACATCTCAAGTGACTTGTGGTTTGCAAAGGAATCAACAACTCCCAGTTAAGGAGCAGCCACACTTGCAAGCTGATCATGCTGGCATAAAGGTACATCATAAAGTGAACCCTACTGTACCTTATAATATTCTTGATAGTATGAAAAAGATGAATGTAATGATGTCTATGTGGGATTCATTAGCTATCCCAGGTCAAAAAGATATGTTACATTCAGCCTTGTCAAATTTTAAGGTGTTTGATGAATCTAAGTCTCCAATAGGTCAAGTCAGAACTGTGTTGACAAATAATCCTTAAGAAAAGGGTAAGTAGCCCAACAAAGAGGTAGGAAGAGAAGTCAAACCGCCCCTATTTTATGTGTCTATAATCATAGGTGATAAGTTATTTCATAACTGTATGGTAGACAGTGGAGCCAGTAGCTCAGTAATGCTAAAGCAAATTGCTGACAATCTTGGACTAAAGTATCAACCTTTAGAGAAATGAGTAATTCAACTAGATGGTACTTCTGTTAATACATTGGGTGTTATCAAAGGTTTGAGCCTTACCCTTCATGCTTGTCCTAATTTTTCAGTTCCCCAAGACATATGTGTTATAGATCTCCCATCTTTCTTTTCTTTGTGTCTCTCAAGAGACTTTACAGCTAAGATAGGTGGTTATGTGTTAGCTAATTGGTCACAAATGTTGTTTAGAACAAGATATGGAACTAGGGTTACCATTAAGTCTAAAAAATTGGCTAAAGATAACATTGAGCCATATAACCCAAGTCCTATCAATGTTGTTCCCACTATTGCAGACATAAATTGTGTCATTTTTACTGATAGTGAACTGGTTGCCGCTCAAGAACTTCAAGCAGGAGCTATAAGCTGATATCCTTTACACTTCACTTGAATGGGTGATTGAAAATGTGTTGGACAGTCTTGTAGATCTTATTCAAGATGTTGGTATGGGTAATTATGTGATGTTGGAACCTGATGCAGAGGTTCCAAACCTTGAAAAGCGTACAGATCAGTTGTTGCAACAACAAAGTGAACTTTGGGAAATGTTTTTTGACGATTCTAGAAGCAAGAATGGAGCAGGTGGAGGTGCAATGCTGGTTTCTCCACAAGGTGATAAGTATTTTTCAGCCTTTCGTTTTGCTTTCGCTTGTTCTAACAACAGTGCTGGGTATGAAGGACTCATTCAAGGCCTTGAGTGGGCAAGGAAAAGAGGAATCGACTGTTTGAAAGTCTATGGAGAAAGTGAACTGATAGTTAATCAGATCAGGGGGCTGAATGTTGCCAAGAATGATGCTCTGAAGTCTTACAGAAACAGAGTTTGGAACATTATTGAAGAATTTAATGCCTTCAATTTGATTTCTTTTCCTGAAATAGGTCATGAGAATAAACATCTTGATAGACTTCACGTGATTGAATATGATTTTGATATCGAGGCAATATAAAAAGGATAAAATAAGCAATATCAGGTAGTTATCAAGCCATCAATTCCTAAAGACAACGATAGCTGGTGTTGCCCGGGGAATTGATGAACAAACCTAACATTTCTACTACAGAAGATCAATTTTGCAGTGAACCAAGAAAGATCAAACAATAGTATGATGATCAAGTGATACAATTGAGGACCATTAAACTTCCCAAGGGGCTAGTTACTTTGGAATCCATATTCAATTTTGATGATCAGCTTAAGAAGAACAAAGTCATAATTCAAGTAAAAGATCATTATGAGGAAGTGGAAATCTTTAAATGTAAGCTTCTCAAATTAGACAAAATTTGTTCAGTTGAGGATAAGAGAGCTTTCATCATTTTATGCTAAGAATATCATGATGTTTTTGGTTGGAAATATTTTGATTTAAGAGGGTTTGATCCTCATATTGCACAACATACAATTGAGTTAGAACCTGATGCCAAGCCTGTTAGACAAATACAGAGACCATTGAACCCCAAGCTTGAACCTTTAATGATTAAAGAGCTGACCAAGTTAGTTGAGGGGATATTGTATTTCCTATTAAACACACATCTTGGGTTTCTAACTTTGTTCTAGTTAGAAAAAAGAGCGGTGAGATAAGATTATGTGTAGATTTTAGAGATCTTAATAGAGCATCTCTGAAGGATCATTACCCCTTACCGTCTATGGAACAAATTCTCCAAGCTATCGCTGGTTCAGAGATATTTTCTCTTCTGGATGGGTATTCTAGTTATAACCAGATTTTAGTCAAAGAGGATGATCAGTATAAAATAGAATTTACAACAAAATGGGGCACTATGGCCTACAAGAGAATGCCTTTTGGTTTATCTAGTGCTGGTTCCGCCTTTCAGCGTTCCATGAATATGGCATTTCAAAGCTTAATCCAAAATTTTTTGTTGGTGTACTTAGATGACATAACTGTATATTCAAAAAGGGGAGATGAACATTTGTCATATCTAAAGCAAGTCTTTGAAAAATGCAGAGAATATGGAATGTCTCTCAATCCTACAAAGAGTATTTTTGCAGTTCACGAAGGTAGACTGTAAGGCCACATAGTGTCAAAAGATGGAGTTACCATTGACCCTGAAAGAGTTAAAGCTATACTTGAACTACCATTACCCAATCAAAAGAAAGGATTGTAGAGCTTTCTAGGGAGAATCAATTTTTTAAGAAGATTCATTCCTAATGTTGCAAATTTATTACAGCCTTTGACTGCCATGCTAAAAAAGAATGCAGTTTTCAGTTGGACTAAGGAAGCCAAACATAGTTTTGAAGAAATCAAGGAAGCTTTAGCATCAGCTCCAACACTGGTAAATACAAACTTCTCTAAAGACTTCTTTTTGTATGCTTTTTTTGTCAGCGTTAGTTCAATCTACGCTATGGTGGTTGAAGAAAAAGGGATAATTTTAGAGCAGCCAATAGCTTTTCTTTGAGTCAAGTACTGGCGATTATAGAGAGAAATATACATTTGTTGAAACATATTCTCCATTTGCTTAATTCCAGAAGCCTAAAAAGTTTAAATATAGTTTTCAAACAATAAGATTCATATTTTGGTTGCACACCCAAGTGTGAAGGAGTTTTTGTTGAACACAGATCTAAGTGAGAAAAGAGTAGGGTGGATCACAAAAGTAATGGAATTTGATGTTAGCATCTGCATCACAAAACTTGTTAGAGGTAGAGGACTTTGTGAGCAACTTGCCTCCACTTCTGAAGATGCACAGAAATCGGAAACTGGTGTTGTTTTAGCTAATATTGATCGGCCTCAAAATGTTCAAGGTGTTGCACCTACATTAGCAGCAAGTTGGGTTCAAGAAATAACCCACTTTCTTTGCACTGGGGAATGTCCACCAAGTCTAGACAGAGCAAAATGAAGATACTTCAGATTGCAATAAATTCCTTATGTTCTCATTAATAATATTCTTTTTAGGAAGGATTTGAATGGTGTCTTGTTAAGGTGTATTGACACTGATCAAACAAAAAAAGTACTACATGAATTTCATGATGGAGTTTCAGGGGGTCACTTTGCTCCAAGGACCATTGCTTGGAAAATTATGAGGGATGGTTACTATTGGCCTAGCTTGTTTAAAGATGCATATGCATGGTCAAGAAAGTGTGTTAAATGTGCTTTATTTTCAGGAAAAGAAAAGCTTCCTGCTATGCCTCTACATCCAATTCAGGGGGAGCAACCCTTCATGAGATGGGGGATCGACTTTATTGGGCCAATTAATCCACCATCTAGTGTTGGCCTCAAGTGGGTGCTTATTGCTATAGACTATTTCACACAGTGGACAGAGGCAGTAGCTTTGAAAAAAGCAAATGAATCTTCAGTTTTGAGTTTTTATGAAGATATAATCACCAGATTTGGAGTTCTTGACTCCATCATTTCAGATAATGCTCTTGCATTTGTTGGATTAAAAGTCATAGATTGGGCTATAAAACACAAAATTCACATGAATACTTCTTCCAATTATTACCCGTAGGGTAATGGGTTAGCTAAAAGTACAAATAAAAACTTGATCAGAATCATTAAGAGGACTATGGAAGAAAATCAAAGAATTTGGCATACCACATTGAAATATGCACTTTGGGTAGATAGAATAACCCCTAAGAGATTAGTTGGGAATTCTCCATATGTCCTCATTTATGGTAAAGAGGCTAGATTACCTCTATCGGTAGAGCTTCTAGCTCTAGACATTGTTCACCAGTTGGAGATGTATGAAGAACAAGACCCAATGTCAGTGAGATATGCAGAGCTCATGGAGCTCAAAGAATCAAGAGACAAAGCAATGAAAACTTTGGAGTATCATCAGCTGCAAACAAAGAAAACATTTGATAAGAAAGCTACAGCCAAAGTTTTCAAAGAGGGAGATATTGTTCTCAAGTGGGATGTGCTAAAAAGTGGTCCAAGCAAACATACAAAATTTGACCATTTCTGGGTAGGTCCATTTGTTATTACTGAATGCAAGGAGCCTAATGCATTCCAATTATCAAATACGGATGGAGAAAAGTTACCAATCCTAGTTAATGGGATTCACCTCAAACATTGTTTTGAGGTATGATTTATCATTGTACAGGGTAGAATAGGTTTTATGCTTTCAATAAGTGCTTCGGCACTTTAGTTTAATTATTGTTTTGTTCCCTAAGTGTTGTTCTAGCACAGTTTCGTGTTTTCACTTTAGCTTCTCTGGTTTCAATAAGTTTCCTGTG
>VDFB02277523.1:0-47768 GCA_007258455.2 Sequoia sempervirens
AAAGCAAAAAGAATATCCCTGGAAGCACAAATTGTGATTCGACCAATGGTAGGATGGTACATTTAGTTCTCTACTTACACATACATTAAGGTGGAGGGATTTGATGGACATCCATTCATGTTGCCCAGGTTCCCAACAAAAAAAAATGTTTTGTTAGAATTGGTGAGATAGTTGAAACTGTCTCAGGCTCTTTATAGCCATGATAGCAAGAAGGCCTCTTTTAAATTTACCATTGCAATAGGAAATTACAAGTGTAATGCAATCAAAGTGACTGCTTTGTGTGAAGAAGAATTAAGAACATACCATTTTGAAGAGTTCCCACTCCAGAGAATATATTATGATATTGAAGTAAATATTTCCAAGAATATAGTTGGTTATTGTGCTCATGTGCCAAATTTAGAAGATTCCTGGCTTGATTGTGAAGATGAGCACGAGTAAGAAGAAGAAAATATGAAAGATTGTCTCTATAATCTACCTAGATTCTAAAGCTTCATGACATTCTAGACTAGTTGGAAGAGGATGATGGCCAAGTTTTGAACAAATTCTATAATGAAGATAGGGTATATGATGAACCCATCCCAGACACAGGTTTTGATGATGAAGATATGACATGAATTGACGAGTTCACTAGACTAGTCTTAGTGTATACTCAACATTGGATTGATGATTTTTGGAAAGCTTTGAGAGAAAAAGGAATCATTCCCACATTGTCAGAAGATAAAAGGAGGAAGCAATGAGATAAAACAATATTTAAGAGTGGAGAGCCTACTAAGAAGAGAAGGAAAACTAGTAAGGCGACTGAAGGTATAAGAATGGAAGAAAGAAACCCTAAAATTTCAAGACAAGAAATTCCCATGAAACCATCTGATAAACAAAAAAATGTCGAAGCAGGTAAGGATAAATCAAATGTATTACCTAAAGGTGCATCTTCCTCTACAATGAAACCAAGAACTAAAGTAATTGTTCATGAAGAAGTAAGAGTAAGAAGAAAATGTTGGTGCACAAACCAGGTCTGCATCTCAAAGGGATGGAACACTGTTTACTTCTCCCCCTTATGTTAACATGGGAGGTATCAAACAAGCACTGGGAGGAACTTCTGTAGTTTTGGAGGAAATTTCTGAAGAAGATGAAGCTAGAATTAAAAAATAGATGGAAAAATGGGGTGCTATGTGGGGGAAAGTGAAAGAAAAGAAGTCTAAAGAAAAACCTATGGTACATACAGTGACAAAAGAGATTCAGTATATAGGTTCTAATCCTATAAATGTTGAAGAAGAAGAGTTTATACAAGGAACACTCACTTTAGAGGAAGATAACCCTAATGTCCTTGAGATGGTTTTAGGGGAGACTATAGTGCAGGATCCTATTGATGAAAGAATTGTTGAAGATAATTTCGATTCCAAGCCTTCACTTGGGAATGTTCAAAATGTTAATGAACAACGACAGGTCTTTGAAGAACTAGAGAAAGGCTATGTTGAAGTTGAAATTGAAATTAAAGAAGAGCAAGCTACACAGTTTTATGGTGATGCAATTAAAAGTGAGGAATGTTAATGGACAATGGCAGGTCTTCAAAGAACTAGAGTAAGGCTATGTTGAAGTTGAAATTGAAATTGAAGAAGAGGAAGCTACACAGTTTTATGGTGATGGAATTAAAAGTGAGGAAAACCCTGACGTAGCAGGGAATAAAGAAAGTAATGTTCACATAAATGAAGTTGAAAATTTGGATAGATAGGAAAATATAAGTCTTCAAATATAGGAGGCAGTGCCGAACCTTATTAATCTTGAATCTATGCTAGAAATTATTGAAGAAATTCCCATTTCAGAAAATGTGATAGGTCAAAGATAAGAAGTTCCTAAATCAAGTGGAAAACATGAACAAAGAAATGTTATAGAGGTAGAGCAAGATGACGATACACTTGATTGGTTGATCAGGGAATTGGCTTCTCCAATGGAAGTAGAATTATTGCCTCTGAATCTTAATAATTTTTTACAAGAAGTATACACTCCTAAACCTAGGCGTAGAGCAAAAGCAAAACATGTCACACAAAAAAATTAAGATGGTAATAGAATCATCCAGATAGCTACTCCAATAGTTGATAAACACAAACATGAAATAATGGCTAAGGAGTATAGGATAACAAGTACTAATCTTGGACGCAAGAGTTAGAAGAAATAAAAGTGAATTTGCATGCTACTATTGCCAGAGTGCAAAAATACAAAAAAAATAAAAGAGAGTTGAAAGAATGGGTTGCTACCTTGGATCATTTTATAAAGTCATTAACTTTATGTGGTCAAGCAAAATTTGAATTGCCCCAACATCTAGTAAAATTTTAAGTTTTGTTCTTTTTCCTATTTTCTAAACCATTACCACATAAAAATTTGTATCCACGTAGATCTTGATTAATATTAGAGCTTATTAGATAGCTACCTACGTCAGTATATTTTCTAGCTGGTTTTGTTAGTTTATTTGAACAAGACTGTATGTTATGTCATTTAAGGGTGCATACAGAACCTACTTGGTGTCAAGAAATGAAACCCCTCTCTTTAAAAGCTTGCACCATTTTATATGTAGTTGTGAAGCAATCTAGTGAAGTATAAAGTGGTTTGCTCTATTTTAATTGATTCTTCAGACCATCGATGTAGAATAACCAAGAGAAACTTTTAATTTTCAGTATTCTTATGTTTTATTTTAGGGTAGATGTTTAAATTCTTGAAAATGTTCCAAAATTTGAATGAATGGATAAAATTTTATTGAAAATATTTTATTTTCCATAAAATTGTTGAATGCTTAATGCTCAATCTACGTAAGTGATAGCAAAGAATTGGTGATGTTGATAAAATACTACTGCAAATCTTTCAATTTCACAATGTTATTTTTATGAATGAAGTGGAAGTTTTGTTTATAATTCTTATGATTCTTAGCAAAACTAGAAATAACTGTAGTCCCTTTAAGATTAAGAAAAAATATCACATCAGTACTCGAGAGTGACCCTAGTCCAATCATGACCTAGTTATCAGAGACCTGGGATTGAACTAAAGCCAATATTTTAATGATAAAGCAAAATTCCCCTTTAGGTTGTCTTTGTTCCATATCTTTCAATAAGGATAGGCTCTTTTTGGGCTTGTCTGTGAAGAATTTATTCACCCTATTTGCTATGAGCACCATCGTTGTCAATAGGAACTGGGGCTAGAAGGAGGGTCTATTCTTATGATTTTTGTCTTTGTTAAGTTTTACATTGGATTTCCATAGAATCACTAGATCCTGATCTGGTGATCCTTGTGTGACTTTAGTCGAGCTTAGTGGTCAAACATTGTCTAGACCTTGAAAGTCTAGAATTTTAAGTGTGAATTTGAAGAATCCAACTATTTTTGTACCACCACCTCCCAAAGCGATGGCATTTTTTTAAGGTGGATTCACATATTCAATTTCTTGTGTATAATGATTTACCAAAAATAATCGACAAGTTGTGTCCTATATATTATTTCCACCAAGATGCAAAAGAACATATTAGTATATTCAAGCATACATGCTTTAGAATGAGGATTCAACATGAAGACATCATATGTAGGTTGTTCCTTAAGTGATGAAGTTTACCAATGGTATATAAACCTACCTCGTAATTCTATTAGATCATGGCAAGACATAGAAACTCAATTTTTAGCCAGATATAGAAAATTGACTAACCTTGCTTTATTATATCATCAATTTTCTCAAATCAAGAGGTTCAAAGGAGAACCTATAACTGATTTTAATGACAAGTTTGAAAGGCTTATTCTAGGCTACAAGTACCTTATGTAGTGGATAATTTTTCTGCTATCCCAGTTTATTATACAACAGTAGATCCTCTAACTACTATATTTGTGAAGCGAAGAGAAAATCCTCCTACTACTTTACCTGAAGCCTATGCCAAAGTTGTGAGTGTGAATTTAGAAAAGAAACGCCTTGGAAATGAATCATGCATGAATGGAAGAAATGAATTGAATATTTACCCTACCTCTAACATAAATGGAATCCCTGTAGGTCATCCTATAGCTCCTAATGTTTATCCTTTAGTGGTCCATAATGGGACATTTCCTCAAAATACTTTCTTTCAACCAGGAAATAGTCAAGCTTTAGTCCCTCACCCTGGTTCAGCTATTACAGACCTACATCCTAGTGAAATTATTTTTTCTCACAAACTCAAGAAAATCAAAATAATGAAGATTTATAAGCAAAAGGAAGACATGAAAGAAGTTACAACTCAACTCAAAAGATTAACCAAAGAGGTTACACAATTAAGGTTTCATAATTTCTATGCTAAAAATAATAATCAGAACTCACAAAATCAGATGTATAATACTCCTAGGCCACCTAGACCTTGGAATACACGACCTAATAATGGAGAAGTATCAACACCTCTAGATAATCCTGATCTTACCAATGAAAAATCTACATCGAAAGTGAATTTAGCCGATCTTGCGATGAATAATTGGTGTAGAATTCATAATACAAATGCTCATGTTGAAGTAGACTCTTCACAATTTGAAAACTTATGCACCCATTTTACTAAGTATTGTAAGGATTGAAGCAACCGCACAAAAGTAATATTCTCTAACTAATATGTGCATCTTCATCCTATGACATTTGAATAGTGACAAGATTCTTAATCAACATAAATGATAATTAAGGGAAATTAAATTTAAATAAGTTGATGAGTCCATTATTGATATAGAAGAGTTTCAATTCCTAAGAAAGATTATATTGAACAAAAGATGTAAGCTCTTGTTCAAGTTTTACAAGAAAATGTTGCATTGAAAAAAGAGAAATGAAAAGGAAGTACAATAGAACTACCAAACACTAGTCATTATTGTTCATTAATCTCGCTTAAAATCTTTGCAATTATTTGTGTGTAAAATGTTCTTGTTTCCTTTGTCGAAGTAAAATATTCACTACGTCTCTCTATATTAAAATGAAATTCTTGTCTTGTCCCCCTATGGTTGATGAAACTCGTCCTTTGAGGGATGTCCATAGCCTCTTTATGAGATCTCATTCATAAAGGTAGGGAGGATGCTCATTAAAGGTTGTGTAGTTTTGACTTTCACTTGCTAGATGCATTTTCCTCAATGTTTCTACAACCTTTTCAACGAATACATTTTGGGAGCATCCTATAATCTTTGTATGCCATGAGACAACATTTCTTTAAGGTATTTTATTACTAGGCCCCAATTATTGTTCCTCCAAGTAACTTGATAGACTAATGGCTACACCACCCTTTTATCTATTCTACCCTTTGTGTGTGTGTGTGTGTGCTCATGCTTTCTCCTACTCTAGTTTTGTGCTTTTCATGCCCTCATACTACCTCAAAATTGTGTTTTAATGGAGGGTTGTGGGTCAATCATATTGTGTTCCATTTCCCCCACAACTTGTAGTTATGTTTCCTTCTTTTTTGGCTAGAAATACAAGCCCATATTATATTTATGGGAGTTGCAAGTACACACTTCACTCATCATGAAACCCATTCCCATGTCATCCCTCTTGTCCTCTGCAATAAATTCCTACACAACAAGCCCATTATAGCCTATGCCTCATTAATTTAGTTACATTGACTATTTTATTTGTTTATTTTCAATTTCCTAGTGTCTTAAACATGAAATGTGATAGAGGGTCAATACCATTGAAATCTTCCTAGGATGAGAGTGACCTTTCCAAGTGTTTTGAATTAAATAAGTATTGAACTTATTATTCAAAGGTATTTATAATTATAAGTAAATGGGATGAAATTGATTTAATTAAATTCTTTAAAGATGCTATTTGTTCTTTTTTATCATATTTATATTGGATTCCGAACTATATATTAATGATGGTGTTCTTAATATGTTTAAATCTTGAGCTAATCAATATTCATAAATAAACATTTTTTATTTACATCTAAGTATAAATATACTTTATAATATTTAAACTTAAATAATAACACCACTAAATCCATTGCCATTTAAAAGTAACTTTGATATATTAACTCAATACAAATTATTTCTCAGAAAAATGGAGTATTACATTTTTTCCCATCGTACTTTGTGCTTGGTTGTATTACTTCTCTACTATCATAGTTTTATCGCTACTTGCAGCACCTTATGCACAACATTGTTCATCCTATCCTCTTTTTCCTCCACGCTTGGTGGGTTTTATTTCTTATTATTATCTCTACTTACAATATTTCTCCTGTGGCATTTTGTTCGCCCTTCTTGTTTGTATCCATTATCAACATCATTTCATTGCGACTCGCCCTTCTTTATTATGACATCTTCCCTATGCTCTTTAGCTGCAGTCAATTGCAACAACACCTATGCACCATTCTCATGTATTCTTCTTTTGTTGTTCTCAATTGTAACTCCTCCATGACCACCTTGCAGCCTCACACAAAAACTGCTCCTTCATCGCACTTACTTGTAGTACCATATGAACCCTCATTTCCTTACATGCAACGTCTTGTCTGCATTCCTCTTCTTTAACTTCCTGGTGACACTCTTGCTTGAATTTCTCCTCCAGTGGCAAGCTCCCTTTACCAAGACCATCAACTTCTAGCATTTCCTTCGTTGCTACCTACTTTTCACATCATAGTTTCTTCTATCTTCATCCTCTGAGGTTTCTAATCACGCCCTAGTCTTCCTCAAGGACATAGCCTCAAACATTTTTAGAAGTTTACAGCTGAAACTTCAATACTTTCTTCATCCACCCTTTCATGAGTATGACCTCCTCTTATTATCTTTAAAGACATCCATCCTCTTGTGTATTCTCTTGATACTTATCAGTACAACGCAAATCTTGCTTGCATCCTTTGCTATTGCAACAACTTTTTTTGTTTTTCTCCTTCTCGACATCTTACTATCTTGAATCACCCTTTCTCACCTCTGCAACTCCCCTAACTGCAACCTTCTTTGTTACAGAGCCAAATTCCCACCCTCAATCATTTCCATCATTAAACACTTACAAACTCTAAAGAATGGACATTGTACTTCCTCCTAGAATTCTAGCCCGCTTTGATACCATGTTGATAGGGTTATAGATCATTCATTCCATGGACTTGTAAATTAGAGAAAGTAACATTACTGTGACAAATCATTGTATCCTTCCAAGAAATCAAGATATTCTTTGCTGCACCTAATCCTACAGCAGCCTAAACCGACTTCTACAGATCCTCACATTAACAAAAATTTTGCTCTAGGTGACTCTCGCTAGGATTGCACATTCGTCCTAGTTCCTGTCCCAAAGATAAACACACACATGCACATATATACATATATATACTCTCTAACACACAAAACAACATGAGTAATTCAAAAACATAAGTAAATAAACAAGGACACAAGGAATGGAATCCCTCTTCATACAGACATGGCTCAAGACTACACTTTAAAGGTTTCAACTTCTATATACTATTATAATCTAGAAATACCACTTACATTCTAATTTCTCCTATTTTCCTCTGACACATATTCTCTAGCTTTTCTTTTCTTTTGCAAAAACTAGTTTCACCTCCTCACACCCTAATATTGCTGCTCGCATGCATGTTACTCCAATTTGTTGGTCACACAATGTACTTGATTTCACGCATCTCGTAGTATATTCTGCAGCATACACCAAAAATTCCTGGAGTCATGGGCAACCTGGACCACTCGCACTTCTCTACATATCCTTTCAATTTACTATTCACAACATCATGGTAGCTGGTTGGGTGACTTTCTGCCAACTTCGAAATTTAAAATTTTGAATTCAAAAAAATGGGGATACTGGAAATAACTAGTAATTATATTAGAGCATGTGCATAAGATAGGTATAAGTGTCATAAATACTAAAATTAAATGAATATAATGGAATATACATAGGAATAGATAAGAGCTAAGTGGGAAAAATGTGTGGATAAAAAAAAAGAAATATATAAAAATGTGTGGTTTCTCTGATCAGCATTTCCTTTTGACTTGCAATGGCTCGAGCAGCTAATCTCCCACTATCTTCTTTAATTACTTTACACAGCAGGTCCACTTTTCTTTCTTTTGATCTGGCTTGACTATGATTAGCAGCGCCTATCCTTAGATAAAACCAATACACATAACAATCCAACACATAAATATTAATTATCTTTTCTTTCGCAAATTCAACTATGATGTCTGCTGCGATCTGCAATTTCCACCTTTAGCTATGGCCTTTTAAAACTTATGACTTTCCATCAGGTGTGATCTGCCTCTTTGGTTGGCAGTTAACTTAAGATTTCTGCAACTTGACTTCTCCTTTTAAATCGCGAAAACGATCAGCTTCAATTTTGGCAATCTCCGGGCTTCGAATTTGGCTTTAGTAATGACAGCCTGGGGGCTTCAAAAAATCTATTATTTTCCTTAAACAGTAATGATCTCCTCACTTGCATGGAAGCAGCTCTCTGTAAGTCTCTTGGATGGCTTCAGATTAGAGTATGACAGAGATTAATACCTTCTGCCAGCAATCTCCTTCAAGTTCTCCAAGACTCTGATCCAACCTACTTTTTCCACTTAGATCTTCTTCCTATCAACAACTCTTTTCTTTAACTGCAATGTCTTGTTCGATGTCAACACATTCGACTTATTTTCATCAACGATCTCCAGCAGCAATCTTCTCTTAACTGTTCAGACGGAATAATATTCAAATCTGGCAATCTTCAAACCAGGCTTTGATATCCTTTCTTATCGGCAGGCTGGCAGCTACAGCTGCGACCTTATGACCTAGCTCTGTTCAAATACAAACACTTATAATCAGTGCTCTGATACCAATTTGAAGGGGTGGACGGAGATAAACAGCAAACAATATGGAACCCTTCAAGTGATCAATCCATTGACCATGCAATCCCAATGTCTTGAAGATGCAAGGGTGACCAACAAAACTAGGACTTCGTTCTACATGATAAGATATCATGAAGATGTGGTTGTGCGCCTCAAGTTTGATTCAAAAGAAAAGACTTATAGGTAATTGTAATTATTGGAGGTCTTTTTGTTGTTCAGATTTATATATCTGTACAACATAGATGGGATATTAGATTCGTTTACTTGGCTCAAAGAGCGAAAGGAAGTATGACAATTAGCTTCCAAGCATTTTAGTGCAGTATCACAAAATCTACTGGTTCTCACAAAATGGGGCAGGTGTGGGTATGCCTGATCTGAATGACGATGCAGAGACTTGCAATGGTTTATCAGAGCTGAAGATGAATGCCTCTTGGTTTATAGTAGTAAGATAAATGGGACCCTTCGAGTCATCAATCCATTGACTATGCAATCCGAGTGTCTTGAAGATGCAAAGGTGACAGGAAAAAGCAGTATTTCATTTTACATGAAAAAATATCCTGATGATGTGGCTGTGCACCTCATGTTTGATTCAAAGGAAAACACTTATCTGGTAACTGTTGTAATTGGAAATATTTATCTTGTTAGAAGAAATGAACTCTTTGTTTTGATTTATAGATCTGCAGGACAGAAATGGGAAATTAGACGCGTTCACTTGGCACAAAAAAGTGAAAGGGGGCATGGCAATAGCCTTTTTCCAAGAATTTTTGTACAAAATAAAAAAATCTACTGCTTTTCTAAAGATGGAGCAGGTGCGGGTACGTATGATCTAAATGCATATATCAATAGCAGGTTTTGTTATATTTTAGGGATGCAAAGTATAATGCACCGGGCCTTGGGAGTTGTTATGTAGAGGGGGAGAATGGCAATGGTTTGTAAAAGCCATATATATTCAACCATATACATGGTTTTTTCTAAATTATCCAAATATAATCCCCCCAACACAAATCGCTCTAGGACACAAATAATGGGGTGATACAACATCTTCATATTTAGATCTCCACTGCTCATCAAACTCATAAAAAATCAAAGCATGTGTAAATGATTTACTTTTACAAACCATTTGTTGGAGAGTATTAATTTCGACCAACTACTATATTTACTAAGGAAGCTTCTCCCAACCTTTCTCACCACTGTAGCATTTAAGCTAGAAACTTCTACTACCGACCTACAGTCTATTCTTCTACATGTGCTTTGAATATGGATATCTCCAGATACTTCTAAGACCTCTTTAAATAGAGGCAGTTGTAATTGTTTTATTCAGGCAATAGATATTGTGTGCAACAGCACACTTGTGAAAATATCTTGTCTCCTCTGCCTGACCAACAAAGTCCCAATGACTTACAGTTCTATACAACGTACAACTTACAATTCTATACAACTCTATGGAGCTGGACTCATGAAGGAGTAAATAACCTCATTTCATATGCCTCTATTTATAGAGGGCTTAGAACTATCTAGACTTCTGCATATTCAAAGCACATGAGTTGAACAATAGACTAGAGGTCAGCAACACGTGGTCGGCTATGGACTTTCTGGATGTTTCTAGAGGGACTGTTCATTGGTCTGTGCCAACAACTTTACAATAATTAATTTACTTCCAACATCCCCCCATAATCTAGAAAAGATGGGTCTTGGCCTAAAGCCTTATTAGGTACCCATTTACAATCATTGATGAAATTATTCATATTGCTTCCCCTCATCACAAACACTTTGTGTTTTACAGCTTACCCCTAACCAATGCAATTCTAAAGTGGTTTAAATCTCACCATGAACTTCACACTCAAGTGGTTTTAGCTAACCACAAACCTCACATAGAGGTGGTTTCAGATTACTACAAACTAACATATTGAAACTAACATATGAGTGGTTTCAGATTACCACAAACTAACATATGAAACTAGCATATGAGTGGTTTCAGATTACCACAAACTAAGTACACTTATGGCTCCAAAAATTATCATCATGGGGAAACATCATCACTTTGGGATTTTCTCCATCTGTACCTACATCAAAAATTGATTATTGAGTCCATATAAAAAGAATTCCATCTACCGAGATACATGGGTAACCAGCTGCTATACTCGCGAGTAGTATAGGATTACTTTTCAGATACATGGTTCATCAATATCAAAAACATTAGGGGTGTCGGGTACAACCGATCATGCACCCCTTACAGAAAATCAGGTAAACACTTTGGTTTTTCCTTTTAACAAAAGTGACCCACACTTAAAAATTTTCCCAATAAATACATAGCCCACTAACAACAAAAACTTTCTTGACTTCATGATTGCATGTTTTTGGGACTGGCCTCTTTTCAATAGCCATCCAAATACTATCAATAATATAAAAACATCATTATTTTGAGGGATATTGATCAAACAATGATCAACATAACCTTAACATTTAGACAGATAAATTCTCTCACCTTATCGACAGCACGCCATCTCACCTCCAATCCAAACTCTTTAACAATTTTCAGTTTAAACAAGTAGATTTATCATTTTTCTCAAAATCGTAAAATTCACCACAGGTGAGGTTTCCAACCTCCCTAGTTCCTCCAATGACATAAAAGCAAAGTCAGCATAGCTAGCAGATGCAAAGAGACACCTTGGAGTAATTATAGAAGGACCCTTAAACCATTTATTGGTAACAAGCTCATACCTTTAGATCTGCCATCTACAATCTTCTGGCAATCTTTAGATCTGCTCTGATAAGCTTGAAACCCAAGATCTTTATCTTGCTCTGATACCAAATGTAGATTTGCAAAGGGCCAGAAAATATTATATTAATCAAATAAACATTACAAAGACTCATGAGCTTTAGCTCATACCCTTACAGCATACCATTACAACTTATAGCTTACAGTTCTATACAGCTCTACGAAGCTAGACTCATGAAGGAGTGAATAACCTCATTACATGTGCCTCTATTTATAGAGGGCTTAGAGCTTTCTAGAAATCAAATTTCAAAGCACATGTTAGAAGATGGTTTGCAGGTCGGTGAGAGGACGGAGGTAGAGTCAACCAAAATATCGGTGAGAAGCTTCTGCTTTAAATGCTAGGGTAGTTGGGATTGTTATCTCCAACACTCCCCGCTAATCAAAACTACCACAAATTCTCATTACATTCTCAATCTCTTTCACTGATGCTGCGGCACCTAAAAACTTCTAGATCTAACAATCAAACCTAGGAAATCTCAATTCTTTGTGGAGATGCTCTAATCACGAGCTTTGGCCTTTCTCTTACCAGTCCATTGTAGGTTCAGGTGTGATACATTCACTTGTCTTAACACCTCCCATTGAGCTACACTGCTTGGTGCTCGAGGATCCTCAAGTGACTTTGCTGACCTCATATATTTCCTACATAAACACATAATGCTACTGCATTTGATAACAAAAACAACAAATACAAATTTCATCTTCTTTAGTGTGCTGCTTCATTTTACTAACTTCCCCTCATCATAATCACCTTGGGATTTTGTGGCTTACCCCTAACCAATACAATTCTGAAATAGTTTCTAGCTAACCATAAACTCAGCACTCAAGTGGTTTATGCTAACCACAAACCTCACATAAAAGTGGTTTTGGTTGACCACGAACCTCTCACACCTGGTTTCAGGTGACCACGAATCATCATGATGTGGAAACTAATTTATTTTACACACACTTTTTGATCATCACTCTGGGTTTTTAATCAACGAACTTTTATGTGGCTCCCATAAACTTGACACTACAAACTCTTTTCTAGTGACCTCAGCGGCTTGACTTCGACTGCTGCAATCAAAACATCTTTACAGCGATTTCAACAATATCTTCAAACAAACGACTTTTCCTTTGATGCCTACACAACGGCGCGGCTTCAGTACGCCTTCGATTCAACCATTCTTCTCTCTTCAATCAATGGCAACAAAAACTTTTCCTTCTGGTATACCCTCCTTTGGTGGGATCTCCTTATTGTGGAATCTGTAGGTCCTTTTCAATGACCTTCGAGCTGCTTCAGCCTCAACAACTCTATGACTAGTACTAGCGGTCTTCACTTGGCCACAATCTTGCAAAGCAGTGACCCTTCTTCAACAACTTTGATCTATCGTTATGACAACATCTTCTTCTCCTGTGACATTAACACATGTGAGTTGTCTCCTTCTGGACCCTCACTGTTGGCAGGTGCTTTATAGCTGCAACTTACTCTTTATACCAGCAGCTCTCCAACTTTTGCGTTTAGCACATAATAACAACAATGACTTACACAACCATCTACAATCTTCTGGCAATCTTCAGATCTGCTTTGATAAGCTTGACACCCAAGATCTTCATCTTACTCTGATACCAAATGATAGATTTGCAAAGGGCTAGAAAATATTATATTAATCAAATAAACATTACAAAGACTCATGAGCTTTAGCTCATACCCTTACAGCATACCATTACAACTTACAGCTTATAGTTCTATACAGCTCTACGGAGCTGGACTCATGAAGGAGTGAATAACCTCATTACATGTGCCTCTATTTATAGAGGGCTTAGAGCTTTCTAGAAATCAACGTTCAAAGCACATGTTAGAAGATGGCTTGCAGGTTGGTGAGAGGACGGTGGCAGAGTCAACCAAAATATCAGTGAGAAGCTTCTACTTTTAATGCTAAGGTAGTTGGGATTGTTATCTCCAACACCCTCATGCCCTTACATTCGAGTCTCTTGTCTGCATTCCTCTCCTGTAACTTCCTCATGACACTCTTGCTTGCCTTTCTCCTCAAGTGGCAAGCTCCCTTTACCAATACGATCAACTTCTAGCATTTCCTTCGTTACTATCTCCTTTTTACATGGCACTTCTAGCAGCTCATTAGCTCTTAAGGCAATCTTCTAAATCCTCTTCTATTGGTTTTTATTCCTCTTTCTTTTCCCCAGAAAACTAACATACATCATGGTTTCTTCTATCTTCATCCTCACAGGTTTCTAATCATGCCCTAGTCTTCCTCAAGGACATAGCCTCAAACATTTTTAGAAGTTTACAACTAAAACTTCAACACTTTCTTCATGCACCCTTTCATGAGTATGACCTCTTATTATTATCTTTAAAGACATCCATCCTCTTGTGTATTCTCTTGATACTTATCAGTACAACATAAATCTTGCTTGCATCCTCTACTATTGCAACAACCTTTATTGTTTTTCTCCTTCTTGACATCTTACTATCTTGAATCACCCTTTCTCACCTCTGCATGTCTCCTAACTGCAACCTTCTTTGTTACAGAGCCAAATTCCCACCCTCACTCATTTCCATCATTAAACTCATGCAAACTCTAAAGAATGAACATTGTACTTCCTCCAAGAATTGTATCCCGCTTTGATACCATGTTGATAGGGTTATAGATCATTCATTCCACACACTTGTAAATGAGAGAAAGTCACATTATTGTGAGAAATCATTGTAGCCTTCAAAGAAATCAAGATATTCTTTGCTGCACCTAATCCTACAGTAGCCTAAACCCACTTCTGCAGATCCTCACTTTAACAAAACGTTTGCTGCAGGTGACTCTCGGTTAGGATTTCACATTCGTCCTACTTCCTATCAAAAACATAAACACACTCATGCACATATATATATTCTCTCTAACACACAAACAACAGGAATAATTCATGAACATAAGTAAATAAACAAGAACACAAGGAGTGAAATCCCTTATCATACAGACATGGCTCAAGACTGCAATTTAAAGATTTCAACTTCTATTTACCATTATAATCTAGAAATGCCACTTACATTCTAATTTCTCCTACTTTCCTCTTACACATATTCTCCCACTTTTCTTTTCTTTTGCACAACTGTTCTACCTCCTCACGCCCTAATGTTGCTGGTCGCATGCATGTTACTCCAATTTGTTGGTCACACAATGTACTCAACTTCACCCATCTCGTATTATATTCTGCAGCATACACCCAAAATCCCTTGAGTCATGGGCAACCTCAATCTCTCGCAGTCCTCTACATATCCTATCAATTTATTATTCACAACATCATGGTAGCTGGTTGGACGACTCTCTGGCAACTTCCAAATTTAAAATTTTGAATTCAAAAAAATGGGGATACTGGCAATGACTAGTAATTATATTAGAGCATGTGCATAAGATAGGTATAAGTGTCATAAATGTTGAACTTAAATGAATATAATGGAATATATATTGGAATAGGTAAGAGCTAAGTGGGAAAAATGTGTGGATATAAAAAAAAAAATATGTAAAATTGTGTGGTTTCTTTAATCAACATTTCCTTTTGACTTGCAATGGCTCCAGCAGCTAATCTCCCACGATCTTCTTTAATTACTTTACACAGCAGGTCCTCTTTTCTTTCTTTTGATCTGGCTTGACTATAGCCAGCGGTGCCTATCCGTAGATAAAACCAATACACATAACAATCCAACACATAAAATATTAATTATCTTTTCTTTTGCAAATTTAGCTATGGCCTTTTAAAACTTCTGACATCCCCATCAGCTGTGATCTGCCTCTTTGGTTGGCAGTTAACTTAGGATTTCTGCAAATTGACTTCTCCTTTTAACTTGTGAAAACGATCAGCTTCAATGTTGGCAATCTCCGGGCTTCGAATTTGGCTTTAGTAATGACATCTTGGCGGCTTCAAACCATATTTGGTTTGACCTTAAACAGTAATGATCTCCTCACTTGCATGGCAGCAGCTCTCTGTAAATCTCTTGGATGGCTTCAAATTAGAGTATGGCAGAGATTAATACCTTCAAGACTCTGATCCAACCTACTTGTTCGGCTTAGATCTTCCTCCTATCAACAACTCTTTTCTTTAACTACATATTCCTGTTCGATGTCAACACGTGTGACTTATCTTGATCAACAATCTCCACCGACAATCTTTTCTTAACTGTGAAGATGACATAATCTTCAAATCTGGCAATCTTCAAACCAAGCTTTGATATCCTTCCTTATCAGTAGCTGCAGCTGTGACCTCATGACCTAGCTCTGCCCAAATACAAACACTTATAATCAATGGTCTCATACGAATTTGAAGGGGTGGACGGAGATAAATAGAAAATAATATGGAACCCATTGACCATGCAATCCCTGTGTCTTGAAGATGCAAGGGTGACCAACAAAAGAAGGATTTCGTTCTACATGATAAGATATCATGATGATGTGGCTGTGCGCCTCAAGTTTGATTCAAAAGAAAACACTTATAGGTAATTGTTATTATTGGATGCCTTTTTATGGTTTTGATTTATATATCTGTACAGCATAGATTGGGAATTAGAGATGTTTACTTAGATCAAAGAGCAAAAGGAAGTATGACAATTAGCTTCCAAGCATTTTAGTGCAGAATAAAAAAATCTACTGTTTTTCTCAAAATGGGGCAGATGTGGGTATGCATGATCTGAATGGAGATTGCAATATCAAGCTATGATGCACCGGGTTTTCGGAGTTGTTATGTATAAGGGAAGAATGGTAATGGTTTTTAAAACCCATATATCTTCAACCATATACACAGTTTTTTCTAAATTATCCAAATATAATTCCCCCAACACAAATGGCTCTAGGACATAAATAATGTGGCAATACAACATCTTCATATTTAAATCTCCATTGCAAAGCAAATTCATCAAACTCATAAAAATCAAAGCATATTTAATTGGTTTACTTTTACAAACCATTATCATTCTCCCCTGGTACATAACAATTCCCAGGGGCCTGGTGCATTACACCTTGCATCCCCAAAGTATAAAAAAACTTGCTATTGCAATCTCCGGATCATGCGTACCCACATCTGCCCATTTTTAGAAAAATAGTAAATTTTTTTATTCTCACTAAAAGGCTTGAACAAAAGTTAAATTGTTTCTACACTAAAAGGCTTGGACAAAAGTTAATTGTCATACTTCCTTTCACTCTTTCAATCAAGTGAATGTCTCTAGTTTTTCATCTCCGTTCCGTAAATCTATAAATCAAAACAACAAATTTCCTTTTTTTTTAGAAGATAAGGACATCCAATAATAAAAATTATCTGATAAGTAATTTTGATGTGCACAGCCACATCATCATGATATCTTTTCATGTAGAAAAAAATCCTTCTTTTGTTGGTAACCCTTGAATCTTCTAGACGGTGAGATTGAATGTAACGCCCGCCGTGCAAACCCCAGAGAACAAACATTGCAAACAATTTTTTTTTTTCAAATAGCACAGTTAAACATGCAAGAATATTAACCATAATCACATAACACATTACTTTACACTATTACACTTATTTCTCTGGGGAATGCGAGGTTACTTCACAATCAACTAACAATGAAAACAAAGATAACAATAGCACAATTCACTACCTATAGCTATATTCAATGATCACACAAGCTACAAGAAACGATAGAAGTGATTTACTAACTTTGGCAATAGAGTCTACTTACTTAGGTCATCTTAACACACCTCTTACATTCTATTTTATCGAGAAGTCCTTGCTCCCAATGCCTATACCTGCAAGGTCTACATGACTTGGCACACACATCAGATCAAAGATAGTTAGCACATGATCACTAAGAGAAGCTATATAAATCAATGGTAGTTTTACGTTATCAAAAATAAACGACAAGACCCAAACAAGACTCAGAAGAACAGTCCTAGGGGCCCGACCTAATGCCTCGGGAGCTCATCACTCGATGGCCTTGCCTACGTATATAATTTGCAGAGGCACCGTAGTTCGACAACTTGAGCTGCTCCAACTCATTGACTGACCAACCAAGGGTTCACTCATAAGACTTTCAAGGAGGAATCTACCCCAACACAAAAGTAACACAACACCACAAATACACACTAACCTCAATCCTCTATGCATAAATATTATGTGACCCATACAACATTACATACTAGATGAGTGGGTATGCAACCCTTTCTAGGGTCCATCACCTCAGACAGTTTCTTAGGCGGCTGCCACCCACTTAGGTGAAACCGAAGACTGATGAACAAGGTAAGCATAATCTTGCAAAAATAAAATAAAAATAGCCTACTCAAATATTTATTCATACTCGCACAAGGAAGGTCACAAGGCATAACAACATTTCCTTTTAGCTAGATAGTTCACAATAAAACATATACTTATATATATTATAGCTATCCATCGTGGAAGAAAATAGTGATTTCACATCCTTCTTGGTTAACAAACAAACAATTAATATAGGCACTTACAATAGATATCAAATCCTTATCACTAATCAAATACCACTCAATAAACTAATACTCAAAACTTAAACATTCAACGATATCAATTTATAATATACAAATTGATTATTAATGTATGAAAACATTTCAAGGGTCATTCAAAATGAGAATTCAACAATATAATATCAACATTTGAATTATATGATAGTACCATTTACAATTATAATCAAGACAGTAATCTACACTTGAACTATGTTATCCTTTACTATTTCTTAGCTCCTATTCACTAACATATCAATCAATCATCTTTAGAACCCATGTACAGCTAATAAATTAAACTAACATAATATATGCAATTAATAAAGTTGAATCTTAAAGCTATTTAAAACTATAGTCCATCAGTTATTGTTCCAATATTAATAATTGCAATGAATAAATATGAGTTCGTAGATATTCTAATTGGTATAAGTATATCAAGTAATGGTAATGGATAATAAGTTAGGTTTATCACATCATAATCTAAACGATGAATTTTCTAAACCAACAATAAATGAATATCCCACAGGTCTATTATAAAAATCAAGTAACCAATAATATACTGATTTTAATTTAATAAACCATACCTGCTAAGTCCACATTAGGAAGAATCTAAAATGATCTCTATTTTATTAAGATATTTCTTAGTTGGGCAATTCTAAAATCCACAAGTGAAATCATTTAAGAGTTCTCACTAAAACCAAAGATCTAAGAACTAAATTAATATGATTATTAAAAGATTCCAACCTTCAATATAACCAATTACAATTGTCTCGATATAAACCATACAATAAATTAAGGCTTATTTTCTTTTAAAAATATCTATTCTATCAAAATAACCAATTAAACAAATATATTTAAATATATATAAAATACATATAATTAAACATATATATAAATACTTATTAATTAATACATTAAAATAATTTACTATATTCAAACAATGCTAATAATAAAACTAGTGTATTGCGACTTGTATAACTTTTGTTTTCGCCATACCCAGTTCGTAAATTGTGAGTTATGATGAATTTAGTGACCCTATGTCTCTGCTGTTTTCTACAGGAAAATATTTATTATTTTATCATAGGATTTCATTTTTCCTAATTTATCAGAGGATTTTCTTTGTTTTCAATCCTACAGAGGTCTTCTAAATTATATGTGAGATTTTCTAAATTATCTATTGTTTTCTTTTTAAATTTTCTACCATTTTAAATTCATTTCCTTAGAGAGGATATAAGATTTTCACAATTCTTCTACAAAGATTCTTTTTAAATTTCACAACGAATTAACAGACAATATTTCAACATATGTAAAAAAATTATCTAATTCTTTTTTTTTTATAATTTCACAAAATCAAAATAAATATCTACAATTTTGTACAGACAATCTTTTAACAACACAATTTAAATAAACATTTAAGATAAAGAACCTGGAGTCCTGCACTTATTTGAGAATCTGATGATGTTTGCTTGTTCCCGATGGTCTCTATGATGAGTTTCTCCTTCTTACTTCGAATCTCCTCTTCAAAAAACTGTGCTCAAATCTTGAATTCAAATCCTTAATCCCACGACTCTTTTCAAAGTATTCCCCAAAACAAAAAATGGAAATATTCCTTTTGAAAACTTCAGAAGATTTAAAAAAAAGGCATCACCATTCTTTTTTTTAATTCTTGTCTCCATAAAATCTCTGTGTGTGAAAAACTCACAAAATTCTTAATTAAATAAAAGATATTCCAATTTATTCAAAAAGCTCACAAAAATCCAGAATAAAAGAATTTAATTCTTTAAAAGTAAGCTTTTCAGTTAGATATCAAATCAAATTTGCTCTTTCATCTTTTTCATTCTTTTATTTATTTATTTTTCTATTCTTCAATACTTTTTGTTTTAATCAGCTTTTGCAAGCTTTACTTGCAAGGCACATTATCTAATTAATTTAAATAATTTATTCTAACAATTATCCTCAACAAATAATTAATTAAAATAATAAACACTATTTAATATTTTAATTATCATTTAATAAACTCATGACCTTTTTTTTTTAAAACATAAATAAAATTTTTAAAATTTTAAATACAATTTAATCTAACATTTTAATAAACAATATTACCTTTATTTAATTAATTTCAATCACAACATATAAAATACCATTAGAAACTCTTGTCCTATCTTCCTCTTCTGATTCCTTAGCCAGACTATCTGCACATCTCAAGTGAGAATGGGGGGGTACTACATTGAATGGTCAATGGATTGTCACTCCAAGGGTTCCATATCTCTTACAGCTATAAACCAAGCTGCCCCCATCTCCAGATTGAGAAAACATTCCCACTCATTGCAATTCCACTCTTTATTAAACCAAAATATGAAAGATAGAGTTGTGTTTTAAGATAAAAAAGAAAGTGATACGTCTCTTTTAAAGAAAACCAAATCTAAATGTAGGGCCAAGAGTAAATGATGAACATCAACAGATGAGATTTCTTTGAGAAGCAAGGAAATAGGGTTAGGGAAAAAATAGGGTTTAATTAAGGATGAATGGTGGAGATTAAAAGTTAATAAAACCTTATCAAGGGCGGAGATTAATTGATATAAGAGATAAGATTTGCAACAGAAAAAGAGGTACCTGGAGGGAATGTGAATTTCCAATTATTTAAAATAATTATTTGGAGGGAAAAGTGGGAATGGGTGTTCATAGGGTTAGGACATTAGTGTCTACACAACACTAGGAAGGTACTTTTTTTTTAATTTCCATCTTTAAAATGAATTATTCATGATTAAAAGTGGTTTTTCTATGGGGAAGAGGTTGGGTTAAAGTGGCAGGTCTCTTTAATTTGAAATTATTGCTTGTTTAAATATATAAATATATTTCTAATAAATTTGATTATTAAAATTTCAACAATATAGTGTTTTTTTAATTCAATAATTATAAATATTGTTAATAGTAATGTCAACTTCAATGTACACTTGACAATGGAATAATCAATAATTTATATAATCATTTCTTATCACAAAGTATTGTTTCCATTTCTTGTCTTATCAATAACTTGAGTGTTAAACTCTTCATGAATTAGCTTTTGAGGTATACTCAAATAAAGAATAGTCAACAAAATAAATACAATATTAGTAAACAAAAATCTAAAGAATATAAGGTATGTGATATTTTTACTCTTATACTTCTCTCTCTCATGCACTGTGAACTTCAATAGATTAGTAGTACCATTTAATTCTTGAAATTATCTCATGTATTAACTTTAGGCTGTATTCAACTAAATTAAATCTAAACAATATAGTATATTTGAATACAATATTTATAAATATTTTTAATTGTAATGTTAATCTCAATATACACTAAAAAAATTAAATTATAAGTAATTTATATAATAATCTCTTATCACAAAGTATTGTTTACAATTTTTTATTTTATCAAGAAGTTTAGTGTTAAACACTTCATGAATTAGCTTTTGATGTATACTCAAATAAATAACAAACAATAAAACAAATAAAAAAATAGTAAAAATTATTTTAAAAGAATAGAATTCACAAGTGAAATTATTAATCAATGAATGATGGTTTTTAAAAATGTAGCAAATTATATTAAATTGTGATAATGATATACTTAATATATGTAATAAATTATTTATTTTATATATTAAAGAAAAAAGATGTAAGAATTTTGAGATGTCTATATTGAATTTTATTATTTTAACTGTTAGTTAAAATTATTTTTAATTTAGATATAAATTACTTTATTAGAGTTGAAGAGTGATTTCAATTCTCAAAAATAATGTCGTAGAAATTATGTTCATATGTTTAAAAGATTATAAATAAATTTTATTTTCAATATCCATCTAAGCTATTAAATAGAAATATCATTTTAAATAGCTAGTCATTTTTAAAATATAAATATTAAATAAATTATATAATAAATACTCTTAACTATTAATGGAGATGAAGTTGGGGAGCAAGAGCAAAGATTTCAAACCTTTCTTGAGTGGAAAGACCATTGGTAGAGTTGATGTTGAGGATGGACTAGATGATGAAGATGAGAATGAATATGATGACTAATAGGATGATGAGGAGGATGAGTTGCTATTAGACTTTTTTACTCAATATTTGGTTGAAGGATCATCTCTCTAGTTAAATACAATTAAATTTTTTATTGTAAATAAATTTTGAGCTATAAATGAAAATTTTGGATGAACCAAGCCATTTTGGAGCCTTGTATTGTTTAGTGTCAATTTTTTTTTAATCCATTGGTTATATTTAATGGAAGTTTGACTTTCTCCTAAGTATTTTTCTTCATAAAATCTAGATTTTTAATGTGGATGCATACCTTATCACATGACTATCGATCTAGGTCCATGTGTATAGCTTTGTGCATTTAGTGTCACATGGTAAGTTATTGTAACACACCCATTTATTTTGGGAAGGTACCTTTGTAATTTTCTATTGTTAACATAAAGTTACTCGAGATTAGAAGTTGGTTTTATGGGGACCAATTATGTTAAACTAACAATTCTTTTGCATTAAATTTAAATAGTATAGTGTATGGGGTGAAATTAGCATTTAGTTTTATTATAAATATCAAATTAGATTTGGATATAGGACTATTTGATTTTATTTTAAATATTTAGACGTTTTGACAATATAAATATACTTTTTGATAGAAAAATATAGAGGAATAATAGATTTGTTTGTTCTACAATAAATCCTTGGAAAAAAATATAATTTTCATACTTTCATTCTTTGAGCCAAGTTCTCTAATTTCCCATCTCTATTTTGCATATCTATAAATCAAAATGAAAATAATATTTTTTCCTTAAACGATAAAGACATCCAATTATAATAATTACTTGATTTATGTCTTTTCCTTTGAATCAAACTCGAGGTGCACATCCATATTATCATGATATCTTTTCATGTAGAACAAGATATTTCTTTTTTTGGTCACTCTTGCAACTTCAAATCTATGGGATTACATAGTCAATGGATTGATCACTTAAAGGTTTCATTCTCTTACATCTATAAACCAATAGGCCCCCATCTGTAGCTCTGAGAAACCATTATGATTCATTACATTTTGACTCATCATTAAACATCTTCTTGAACCTTAGAGATCTAGTAACATCAAATAGTGCAAGCCCATTAGAATATCCACTTGTTCCATCATAACGATCCATGACTAGACACATTTGTATGTTAATTTTCTCCCATAGATTGTCAAAGTAATTATAGCTAGAAATAATATTTTTCCACAAAGAAAAATCAATTTTAAATTGGAACAAAGTATGAAGAGGAAGTTTACAAAATACTATATTCAAGAGGTCTTTTGGAAAATGATATATGAACATTGATTCTTTCATTATATATGTACTTTATTTAAGCCATCCTATTTGCATGAGCTAACTCTAAGCGTACATGATGAAATTTCACCTTTCTTCTATGCATCCTTAGGCTAGTCTATGTCACATATCTAGCTTCTTGATCCATCCTCTATGCTTGATGCATCCTCTATGCATGATCCAATTTTAAGGGTAAACCAAATTGGTATAAATTCTACTTTATCAAGAATCATCTTCTTCTATGGATCCTTTACTTTATACTTTCCATATGTATCTTTCTTTGATCCATCCTCTCTTGAGAGCTATGGATGTATCCTTCTCTGATTTTATAGATATTTTCTTAGCAGTTTACCAAGATGATTTGACTGCCTACTCCAAAAAAGAGGAAGACAATTCTATGCTCATGTGTAGAAAATTTTCATGAGGTCTCTGGAATATGGAATCTCACTCAATCCAAAGAAGTGTTCCTTTGGAGTCACTAGAGACATTTTTTTGGGACACAGTATAAAAGGAAGGAGTGAGAATTGATCCTAAATGGGTAGCTGCAATTGATAAGATCCCATAGCCAAAAAATGTTAAGGGCATCTAAACATTTTCTAGGAAAACAAAATTCTTGAGAAGGTTTTTCACAAATATTGTAGAAATTACACTACCCATATAAAAATGTTAAAGAAGGGTGAGAAATTGGAATGGAGTGAAGAGCCAAGAAAATATTTTCAAAGCATTAAAGAAGCTATAAAAGAGGCCCAGTCCTTTCGACTCCTGACTTCTCCAAGCCACTACAGATTTTCTCCTTTGGATCTTTCCACACAATTATTGTAGCATGTTGCTGTAAATAAATGAGGAACGTTATGAGAAACCAATTGCATTTTTCAACAAAAATTGTATACTACTAAATTGAAATATGATATGATAGAAAAATAGGCATATGTGTTGGTTAAAGCTATTAAATCTTTTAAAACTTATCTTGTAGGAGCAACTATTATTTTTTATGTTCCCAGTGCTATAGAAAAGGACATCTTTGACCCAATAGGAGGTTACGGGTAGAAGGTGTAGGTGGATAAAAATGATATAAGAATTCAACATCGACCTTCTAATTATTAAACATGTTAGAGGCCAAGGATTGGCCAAATTGATGGATGAGATGAATCTTAAAGCCAATCAAATCGATCAGGTCAATAATATAGAGGTATCACCAATTTGTGATATGCAAATCTATGAATGGTATATAGACACATTGTACAATATTTGTAGACAACGAAATGCCCTAAAGGACTAGATGACAATACAAAGAGAACTTTCAGACTACAAGCTATCAAGCATGTCATTATTGATAATGAACTATGGTGGAGTCTAGATGGTGTCCTATTAAAGCATGTTAAAGGTGCCAAATTCTCTAAAAAATTTAATAAAATGTATAGTGGAGTGTTTGGAGGACATTACATGGAAAAAAATACTTGTCACAATGTCTTAAGAGAAAGTTTTTTGTGGACAATAGTGTTCAAATATTCTCACAAGGTAGTGAAGGAATGTGATGCATGCCAAATATTTTCTAGGAAACTGAAATTCTCAAGCAACTTGCCACTAAGACCCATTGCATTCCAATCACCCTTCCAATAGTTCAGGGCATTGAATTTATAGGGTAAATATAAAAAAAAATTAGTGGAGGATGTTCTTGGATTTTTATTGCTACAAATTATTTCAAAAAATGGGTGGAGGCAATTCCTAATGAAAGAGAAACAAGAAAAGTGGTGATTGATTTCTTGCTAGAAAATATACTGATAGGGTTTGGGGTACTAGAGAAGATTGTCTCTGATAATGTAATGTGCTTCAGGTCTGATGAATTCACTAGTTTATGTGATGAGTATGGTATTCAAGCATCATATTCATCCCCATATGATCCTCAAGAAAATAGCTAGGCTAAGTCGAGCAATACAATATTAATGAATATCATTAAAAGGATAATTGAAAAGAATAAAAGATCTTCAGACTCAAAGCTGAAGTTAGCACTATGGGAAGATAAAGTAACTATCAAGAAAGCAATTGGATACTCACCTTTTGATCTGGTTTATGGTATAGCTGCAAGGTTGCCTCAAAATTATTTAATGAATATGTACAATATTGTCCAAGAATACAATGATGACCTATGTGATGATATGCAACACAAGATTGATGCTTTAGCAAAAGTGGATGAGATAAGAAGAGAGGCCCAAAAGAAAAATGAAAAATTGCAGTTGCAAGTTAAAAACTTGGATGACAAAAATGCCTCTCCAAGGAATTTTGAAGTGGATAGTATGGTTCTTATGTGGAATTCCATGTCTAGGGATAAGGGAAAGCATGGTAAGTTTGACACTTTGTAGTTGGGCCCTTACCTTGTTAACAACACTCATGGTGAATATTCCTACTTCAATCAGAGCCTAACTAGCGAACTTCTTAAACTACTAGTACATGGATAGTTCTTGAAGCCATACTTCTCTTGAAGTATGTTCTTTTCCATGTACACTATATTTTTATGTGAATTTTTTCTACATAGGTTTGGTCTTGGTTTGGTTTTGGTTTGGTTTGACTACTTTTTTCAGGTAGTTTCCTAGGTTTCCTTCTCTTTTATAGTCTAATTCAACCTGAGATATTTGAGATCCCACCATGCCTTGAAGAGGCATGTGTCCCCAATCAAAGACATTGGTATTTCACCCCTCAAATATTTTGTGTTCCACTAGTTTTATGTCCATATCTAGCTAATTCCTTGTTCCTATTCAGTTGTCCTCTAGATAAGGGTTTAAAGATTCAAGAGCTTAGGGAATAGCCGCATCAGATAAGTATCGTCATATGTGACCTCCATACAATGAACCTGGAATTCCTTGATGTGATCTTCAGGGTTTCCCATCCCTCGATACTTGTCAAATTTGAGGATTTCAAATTCCTTAGGGAATGGTTTCATGTCTAGGCTCCTATCAAATGGATAGGGACACAAGTTGCTTTGCATTTTGGTTGTCTGCCCCGATTGAAGGTCGAACACTTGTTGCTAGAGCAACCTGAGTTGTGTCGTCACATCATTCTGGGGATCAGGGGGTGGGATAAAATTTTTTTGGGGTGTTTGAATTGTTGGTTGGGTGGATGGGCTGGTTAGTACATTGTTTGATGGTATTTGCATGTTATGTCAAGCGAAGTAGGCTTCTACTTGCTTTTGTATGAATGATGCCTGTTGTTGATCCTATTGTTGTTGCGCTAGGATTTGTGCTTGTTGTTGCACCAACAATGCTTGTTGTGCTTGCTATTGTTGGGCTACCAATTCTGCTACTTCTTGTTGCTCTTGGTATTGCTTTAATGCTTGTTGATATGCTTGCAATTGCGCTGCTTGTGCAAGAAGTTGTGCTTGTTGTGTTTGATATTGAGATTGCACTTGAGCTTGGGCTTGTGCTTGTGCTGCTTGCGCTTGTGCGGCTTGTTGTTGTAGTAAAATTTGTGCTTGAGTGACTCTTTGTGCTTGCAATGCTTGTGCAGCTTGGGCGGCTTGTTGTGCTTGTTGTGCTTGTAATGCAGCTTGTGCAACTTTGGTAGCTTGTGCAACTTGAGCGGCTTGTTGCACGAATTTTTGTTTATGCACTTGTTGGTATCCTCTTTGAAAAGTGGCTTATAATTCTATGTCAAATTGGTTTGATGTGGTGAACTTTGGTGGTGGTGGAGGTGGTGGTGGATTTGGAATGGTGGTAGATGATGATGTTGTGTTGATATTTTGCGTGTTGGATAATGGTATTGATGTGATTGGTCCTTGTGAGACCATGCTTTGTGATGTTAAGGGTGTGTTTGATGGTGTTGCCATTGCTTGTGTATTTATCGTTTGTTGTTGTGATATCAACGATAAAGTTTGAGTGTTTTGTGTGATGCTTTGATTGATGCTTGGGATAGTGGTTTGATTGATACTTGGTAGGGGAGGCAACCCCAAACCAAGGAGTGGTGTGGATGATAATGGCAATGGTGGGATAGGTACAAATGTAAGGGGCATTAGTTGTTGTGTGGTGTTGAATGTGCCCCCTGGTCCGAACATATCTCCTTCTTCTTGTGAGTTTGTGAGAAGAGGTGTTTGTGGTGCTCCGTGGAAAAATGTTGATGATGGGTCATAGTGTAAGGTGAGAGGAACATTTTTGTGCAATGGATTTTGGGGGATGTTTTGTTCCAATGTGGTTTTTGCGTCCAAGTTTTGATTATTAACAAAGGGATGTGATTGAAGAGCATTGAGAAATGTGTTTCCCTTGTTAACGTTGGGTTGGGTTGGAGCAAATGATGTTGTGATTTGTGGGATATTCTCCGTGACATTTTGAGATGGGGGTGTAGATGAAATGGGGATGGTGGATGAGATTGGTGGAAAAGATGTCTCTACTATAGTGCTCACATCAAAATCTGAAGGCAACTTGGCCCCTTGTTTTGCTAGTTCAAGCATGTACAACGAAGGGTTAAGTCTCATCATGATGTTGATGATTCTATGGTTGTTCGGATTTTGGAGCATTTCAGCTATTTCTTCGTGAGACATTCCAAAGGTAAGATCCTCTCCATGGGTTTCCTCTTGTGGGTTTTGCGATGATGTTGGAAGGCTAATTGTGAGATTTCCATCCCCAATGGGATTCATTTCAGGAGTGGTTTGGCTAAGATCACTTGAAGCGGATGTTTCTTTGTTGGCTTCCATACTCTTCTTGTATTGAGATCTAGTTAGAACCATAAAATGGGGATCAATCTTTGAGAATATGGGAGATGAGTCTCTTGATTCTTTGGATTAATCTCTATTTTATGTCCCAAAGTGAAAGTTTTAGGATGCTTTTTTTTGGGATCAAATGTGATGATATGATGATGAATGATATGAATGTTTTGGCTTTTGATAAATCTTGAATGAGACACTAGGATTTAGGACTTGGATTTGATTGGATTTTGGATTTTGGGATTTTGTCCTTGACTTTGATTTTGACTTTGTTTTGATTTTTGAGCAAAAGGACCCTAAGATGTTTGATAATGATCTAAGGGATGGATTTTTTCAAAGAATGACTATTTGAATATGTGTGAGGAGAAGGATGCATCTACCCACACCTATTCAAAGAAGATGATAGCTTTTGCTAAGCATATGGAGAAGGATTCATCTACATATGCTAAGCTAGGCAAGATGATTTGGATAACTTTGACTAAGGATATGCAAAAGGATGCATTTACACATTCCTAGCCAAAGGTGATTTTGGTAATGTTTTCAAGGATATAGTCTCAATGTTTAGGATGATTTTTGATTTTTCCACAAAGCCTAGTATCAAGGAAAATTTCAAGATTTTCCAAAAGATGATTTGTGAGATGGATTTGATGTTTTGAAAGATGGATGAAAGAGGTTTGATTTGTTTTGATCCTTAGGTGAACCTAAAAAGATACTTTGTTTTCCTAGACCTAGGTATTTAAGAGCATGCAAATGCTTCCTAAAGACCTTTGTAACCAAGAAATGATTTCATTTGAACATTCATTTTTGGATTTCCAATTATTTTTGCTTTGGGATTTGTGAGTCTCCAATCACACATGAATATTAATTTTGCTTAGCTTTGCTTAATGGATTTATTTTACCAAAAACACTTTCTTTGATTAAGTTTTCAAACTAAGATGTCCAATGTCTTAATTTCTTCAAACTCCACAAGATATGTTATGTGGAAATTTAAAGAGATTAAGGCAAGGGTTTGTTATTGTTTACTTAAGGAGACAAATTGAGATATAATCCAATGTTTAGAAACCTCTAAGGATGTGAATCCCAAGGGAAAGCAATAACATATGGATTGAGTCAATGGAATTTGTCTCCAAAAGGGTTTGAAATTTGAATGATATTGTTAAGTGTTTGTTTGCAAATGTTTTGAATACAACCCTGTGTTTTTAAACCAAAAACTAGCACAAACCCTATGGATGTGTAAGACAATATTTTTTGAATCCCCACTTGGACAAGTCCAGCTACGCTTGTCTTTAGCGAATGGTTAGATGCTTGACCCCTTTGGCTCCCCTCCAAAATACTCACTTATACAGGGAAGCCAAGTATCAACACCCATGAAACTCCCATGGCATGTTTTCCATTTCTACTAAAGACCATAAAAGTGTGGGGTAGCTTAAAAATGACCGTTCTTGCACCAACAAATAGATTAAGGATTTTGGAAAATTCTAGCACATGGGTTCTAGTAAGGAATTTCCGTTCATAGGAGTTGACCCAACGTGGCAAGAGTCCCCTTTTGGATCCATCTTGTTGGAGTCAACCGCGTGATATTGGAATTTCTTTCAATATCCACATTTATATCCCAGCTGGAAATAATCTTGGCTTTAGAGTGTTACTGGTTGAGTCATTCCCTTGGGTGAGTACTTGTTCCCCAAGGCAGGCCCTCTAGGATAAACAAAAGCAAGCAAAGACAAAATCTGTAACTCGATCAATCTTTGATTGCACAAAGAAAGAGAATATACGTGAAAATGCTCTACTCACACTTGCACAAGATGTTCAATTTTAAACCCAAATCAAAGTGTTTATGGGCAATTATTTACATAACTTAATGTCACCAAAAGCCTTTTGATTCTCAAGATCACCGTGAGGCACGAGAGAAGTGCATACGTCTTTTGATGATATTACTTTGTGTAAATAATTGCAAAACAATAAAAGCACAAATTCATTTTATCCTTCAAAGCAATGGTTTGATTCATTTTAAGAACCAAAGGAAAGATGAAGATTGCCTTGTTCAATTTTAGCCCCAAATTGAAATCTAGTAAGTGTCTAAGCTTCAATTTTAACCCTTTGCAAATGAAAAATCAAAGTGTTCTTTTTAAATCCAAATGAAAATTAGTGTCCTAAGAGCCAAAAGATGAAAAGTTTCGTGAAAAGTGTTTAAGAGAACACTAGAGTGTTTAAAAAACACTTTAATCTTTCAATTTCTCCCCTTCATGCTACATTGTTCTTTGTTTTCTTTCTTTGCTTTTTTTGTTCTCCTTTGTTGTCCTTTTGCTTTCCTTCATTTGTACCTTGTACCTTCATTGTTCGTTGTAGCTTGTTCACTTTCGTTTTGCTTTTGTACCTATGAACAAAAACATTGTGAGGATTACATTATTTAAAAATCATTAATTTAAAAAAAAATGATCTTTATCACAAAAACTAATGGTTTTACTAACACATAAATCATCATCAAGAATATATAAAAAACCCTTCGTTAAATATATAACGAAGGTCCCTGCAATTCTTGTTAGCAATTTGACAAATTAAAACCATCAAATCTTGACAAGTAACAATTTTTTCAAGCCTATAGAATGTCATAAATTAGCAACAGTGATCTTCAAAGTTTATGCAGCGGGTTTCGTGACATTTAAATGCATATCCAGATTTCTTAGATACAATAGATTTAGATGGAAATTAAAGGCTCTAACCATAACACTCTAACCAGTAGCAGGGGAATGAAGCGAGCATCTCATGCTGCACAAAGTATAGACATTTTACCCAATCGGCATGATGTATAATTAACACCCAAGCTAAACCAAATCATGATGCTTAGATTCACCTACCTGAATTAAAGACACCACGCTGAATCTATCATTTTCTACGCAAGGTGATAGACTGGACAGGGGTGATAAATACTCATATGGAGAGTTGACTGAGTGCTACCCTAGATCATAACATGGAGTTATTATCATGAAAAGGACGATAATAGATAAGAAGTGACAGGGGCAGTGATAAATGTGAATGACAACAACAACATTATTGAGCAAGCAATATGCAAGTGTAGGCTCATACATGCAACAAGTGATGATCATTTAAGGCAGCCTTCATAGGCAACAAACAAACAGGAAAGATAAGTCCAAAATGCCCGGTAGGAACTTGCTCATAACTTTCTAGTCCCTCAGGTAACCCTTCAACTTGTGGTGTAGAAAGGACTGTGAGGAAAATATTGAAGTCAAAAGGAAACAGTGTGGTTCACATGGAGGACTCTAGTTTGGGGGGCACTTAGCAGTGGTGGTGACACAATTGATGGTGTAAGTGTGTATAACAATCCAAAATGTTTTGTAGTGCACATTAAAATCAGATTGTCAGGGTCTACTTGCGTATGCCATTCAAATATAATATGTGCCAATTCCTACTGTATATGCTATTTAAATCTAATCTCTACTAATGCCCTTTTATTAGAATAAAAGATTATGATTGACGACTGCTATTTGGCCAGGGATTGGAGTTTTGCAATTTGGCGCAGACCTAGGATGGGAAAATGCATATTTATATTCCTATGGAACAACACGGGGATGCTTGAATCCTGCAAACATGAATGAATGATGTGTATTTGTTGGTGAGTAGGTGAGAGTCAATGAATAAAGCCAGCAATAAAATTGATAGCACAATCAATACCGAAACAACATGAGATAAGACCAGCAATAAATAACACCAGCAATAGATTTTTTTTTGGACAAACAAGCCTTATCGATGCATGAATCTTACTATGAATAGTGTCCTCACTTCACATGAAATGACATATTTATACCAGCGAAACCATACACCAATATAAGCAAGTTTTACATGGCAAGACTTAGCATGATATTTCTACGTGGTTGCTGTAGAAGACACATCGTAAGATAAAAATTTGTTGTCTTACTATTTTTGACTCAAGCAAAAGGTCCAAGGATAACTAATGATTCTTATAGTTTAGTTCCAAGTAATAAGTGCAGTACAATGATGGATATGCGGCCCAATAAATAAATTGGTATGCTACAAAGAAGATATTTCAAGGACTATCCCTGCACACCAATGACTATAAAAGTTGGGCATACCAATTGACCTCAGACCAGTGGTAAGAGAGAAGGCGCGTAGTTGGTGTATGAGCCACTATAGCGAGAATGAAACATGAGCATCAAGACTGAAAGTTAAGTGGAATCAACCATAACTAAGGAAAGATATCATTAAAAAAAAATCAAGCTATAGCCTTTCGTATTCTGAGAGTAAATTGAACTATATACATAACCAAAATATACTATTACATACATGCTAATTGTCAATGACTGTAATATGAGAGAGTGATCCAAATATGAAAGAGTGGCATTCTAACAAGTCACATAATATTACTGGATAAAAAGTCTTTCAGAAATTTTCAAGCAAATGTAATTGATAGGCTTAAAATCCGTGCCAAGTCAAACAAAAAGCCCTTAACGTAGTGGAATATCTTAGTGTGAAATAAAAGCATTCAAACCAAGATATAAAATTTTGAAACACAAGCAGTATGTTAGATGGTAAGATCTTCAAACAAGCATGAGGCCAGCCCTCCTTCTAGTGCCACTATGAAGTACCCTAAATCTGTAAGTAAAACCAACCTCAAATACTCATTAGAAGGGTTAGTCTAAACATACAAATTTGCAAATACCTCTATGAAATAAAATATATGTGCTAAAGAAATGCCACAAGTAACAAAAAAAACATCAAGAAGACATTTCAAAAGCAAGATAATCACCTATTCCATATTGGATTGGTGTCACATATGCAAGTGACCTTTTCCCAATCCTTGATCAAAGCTTAAGATGATGCAAATGCAAATAGGATGAAGAGCAAGATGAGTTCTCAAACCAAGAGAGTAACCTTGCATAAAATTTGTGGATGGATGAATGAGGATTAAGGCCTTCTTTTATAGATTTTCTTGATGAGAGATTGTCCAAATGGGTGAATGTGGGACTAAAGATCCACCAATGAGAAGAGGACACTTGTTAAGTGATGATAGGCCAATGGATGTGCAAGATTTGGGAAGTGTGCCCATGAGAGGGAGAATTTGAATTCAAATTTGGCAATAAATTTAGAGAGGGGGACAAGAAAAAGAGCAATAAATGCAATGTTGGAGGGACAAATCAACTTGTCAATTTTTCAAACTTGAGGGCCATGTTGAGTGAAAATGAGAGTTTTAATAAATTAATAAATTGATTTATTTGTGCAAGTGGCTAAATCTAGAGAATGAAAGTGGGTAAGATTAGTATTTAATCATGGTTAGATTAAATTAATGAAGATTAGGTTAGTTTGACTTTCATGACTTAAATATTTGATTTATTTAAATCAGAAAATGATGAAATATGATTTGGGATTTGATTAAATGGCCATTTGATTTATTAAAAGGTTGATGATAATGTTTGTTTGATTTTAAATAAATGACCTTAGGAGATGAGATTACCTAATGAATGGATGAAAGTGAACCTGATTAATTGATGAATGAACCTAATGTGGAATCTAGTTTAGTTAATGAATGAACCTGATTGAATGCACAATGTTAATTTTGCATGTCTACACTCTCTACACCAATAAGGATCATTATTTCTCATCTCCTATGAATATGGAGGTTCATCAAATAAAGGGTTTTCCCTTACATTTATTTTTGACATAAAAGCTTCGGCCTCTTCATTATGAATATCTAAATCCTTCAAGTCTTCATTATCTTTAGAATCACAAAAGTCACTAGAAGAGCATACCGATAGATTTTAAACTTCCTCTAGATCTTCTACAAATAAAATATCTAACTCATACTTTGAAAATTATTCATAGGAAGAGAGTTTTTCCTTCTCAAGTAAACCTATGTTTCCACTATCCTATTTCTCATTTGTAGCAAAGAATTCAATATTTTTCTTATGAGGAAAATACTGACTATCAGAGGAGTAATCATGCTCAATATTATCATCATTATTATTGCAGTAAGGAGACTTATCAATGCTAAAACTATGTTCAAAATCTTCAAATTGATTATACAATGTTATGTCTTCCATTGGACCACAAGTGCTAGAATCTTCAAAAGAATTAAGACCACACATTTCATTATGATTGTAGATTGAAAACATAGTATCCTTTTTATGATCATCTTTAATCTTTTAAAAACAAGAAATGTATTCACACACTTGGTCAAGCCTAACTGGCTTCAACTCCTTTGGTAGAATACTCAAACTTGCTTCATAAGATTCATAAAATAAATCAATGCACACTAAATTTTTAGGTCTGTAGCATTCAGGAACTAAAGATAGTGTACCCATAAATCTTGCATAAAGATCATATGAATATTCTCCTTCATGTCTTCTTACACAAGAGAGATCTTGAACATGGGCTATAGGATTATAAATGCATGAAACTTCTTGAAGATTTGTTTGGGAGTCTATGTGATCAATATTATGGAATGATTTGTAAGCTAAAACAATAGGGGTGTAGGTGCTTTTACACTTATCTTTATCTTCTGACTTACACCTCTTATCGAGTTTTAGTGTCTCAGGGCAGTAAACACCTGTAGAAAAATAACTCATTTGCATTCTATATTTTAAATTGTTTTCAATATTCATGGCCATCCCATATTCCTGATACAAATTTTTAGGATCCTTATCTCTTAGAAAATATCTCATCTCATTATCAAAGGCTCCAAAATAAACTACCAAACATACTTCATCACTTAGTACCATACCTTCAGGAATATCCCTCAATGTTTTAGTAAATCTTCTGTTAAATGTTGATATTAGCTCATCCTCTTCTTTCTCAATATTCATAAATTTATTAAGCATGGAAGTAACATTGATTCTTTCACCAAATTTCTCTATGAATACTACTTTGAACTCACTTCAAGAAAAAAATAGAGTAGGCTGGTAAATCAGAGAACCATTGTCTTACATCTCATTTCAAAGATTGAACAAATAATCTCATAACCACATCATCATGATCTATCTCATAGTCATCCATTAGATTGTTAAATTCTTAAAAATGTTTATTTTCTACTTCATTCTTTGTACCACCAAAATTTGGTAAATATTCCCTGATATTAGATGGAATAACATTTGGGCAACCATTAATTCCAATGAAATTAACAGCTCTATATCTTTCAGAGTTAAAAATTATTACAATTCTACTGGACTTGATTACAAACCATGGTTGCACTAGGCACCATACAAAGGTGTGTATATTTATGATATACTTTATCATACCCTTACAAGCTTTTCATATCAATATTGTAATTACAAAGGGTACATCCAAGTTCTTTTACAACAAACTATTAAGCTTTTCTAATGCAGATTTCTATCTTGATTTTCTTAAGATATTTTGAATGAATTTCTTCAGGAATAATTTATACTTCACCTCATAATAGATTTTGCAATCTATTAAAATATAGAAGTATACAAAAAAATTGCTATCATTCCCTCTCTTAGTGCTTATTCACTTAATAGGGAACCAAAATTTTCATGAATTTCAAATGTGATCTTCATATTCAAAATGTATGCTTCTTGAAAACCCAAAATATGAAGATTACTTGGATATATTTCAGCTACTATAGATTTTTCTTCTTGATTAGAAGTATTATAGATTTACAATTCTCTTCACATCTTCAATAGGTTCTTTAGACAGAGTTGCCATCTCTCTTAATAGAGGACTAAACTTCAAGCAAGATGAAGCTCCTTTAAAGAATGAATTTTGCTATGGGTCTTTTTCCACAGTAGAGTCACACAAATTATTTGACATCACTACAATAGAATCACTTCCAGGTCTAAAAATTTCTTACTTGATCTAAACTAGATGTACAGACTCACCAAGCTCTTGACTCTTAAGGCTAGATGATCTTTTATCAGACATTCTCTCAAGTTAGTCCACAACAGAGTCACCATTTCTATTAGTGATTTTTCTAGCATAACCTTAGAGTTCTCTAAAGAGTATCCAACTCCTATAATGAAGAAACTACAAGGCTAGTGGCCAACACAATGAGTAAAGGATTTTGAGGTCTTTACTCCTACACTTTAGGCTTTGTAGGACCTAGGAGGGTGTTCCATATTGTGTCTATGTGAGGTGTATCTATTTGATAACACATATATACATAGATTCATTCCTACATATTGCAAATATTGTACTTCATTGAAGGTTTGGAAGACCTTTAAGTAGATATTTACCTATTTTCTAGGAAACAAGGGTAGCTCAAACCCATACAATACTTGAAAATATTTTAAATGAATGCTGCTCTTATTTTAAGTTTGTGGCCTAGTATGCTAATTACTCATTTTCATGCAAGATTATCTAACAAATAGACTAGTGTTTCATCAATTGGAGAAAAAAGTTAAATATATAAGAACCAATAATATATATATAAATATATATAAGATATATATATATATATATATATATATATATATATATATATATATATATATATATATATATAAACTACTTAATTTAAAGATTGGTGGAGTATTTTCATAATGCATTACATTTATGAAAACTCACAATGCCTAAAAACACTCACTCCTTACCAATCCTATGTAATTCCTTACAAAATATGTAACCCTCCTTAAGCATTTTAATCAACTCTTTGAGTTAAAGATAAAAAAAATCACACATTCAATGGAATAATTGAAGATAAATGATAACACCATTAGTATTTTCATTCATAACTTGTGAGAAAGATACATAGGAGAGTGTTTGTGTAATACCCCTCCATTTCCATTTTGGTTGGACAGTGTGTCCTTGTTTGCTTTGATGTGCTTTTTGGTTATTGAGATGTTGTATCATGTGTGTGCGATTTGATCGATAATTATAGAGCGATAGTTTATTGGTGTGATGTGATGTATCTTATCTGATGCTTTATTTGACATTTTTTAAATTGGTGTAAGGATGATTAGTTATTGTAACATGTTATTGTGTGAGATATTTGTTTATGATGGAACTGTCAGTCTATGATGAGTGTATTCGTGAAGGGGAGGGGATTGTATCACTCGCTTGCGAGTGCCCTATGATTCTGAGATTTCCCCCTTCACGGTGTGTTTTATTATATCATATATATGCATGTTCGATATTCTCTTTGTTCGTAGGTTGACAGGTACAAGACATCGACTCCACCTGATTTCACAGGTTTGAGCGTGTCCATTGACCAATAGTAATCGATTGGGAGATAGTAGCTAGGTTTTTTATGCCAAGTTGTCACCCTAGTCATAGTTTGTCATTGGGTTTAGCGGTTTTGATTTGGTTCATTCCTCCTTGGTTAATTATTTAATTTCATATTTTAAAGGTTATTAAATGGTAGGTATAGTTAAAATGATGATTTAACATATCTAGTTTCAAGGCTGAAATGTTATTTATTTCATGGATTAATTTGATTTAATCAATAAAATAATTTTTACTTTATTGATTAACTAGGTAAATGGTGATAAATTAAATGAAATAGTTGTTTTGCCTTTATTGTATATTAAGATTCAAATTTAAAATGAAAATGGAAATCATGTTGGATATTTAAAGTTAAATTAAAATAAAAATAGAAATGTGTTTTAAATTTCACTTTTTGAAATTTTGGATAAAATATATTCTTTGCAACTTTGAGATTTTTGGTTTTAAAATGAAATTTTGAAATGCATGAAATATCATTTTGAAAGTAAATTGTTTTAAAATTTTAAAAATGGAAATATCCTCCAAATGTTCAATAAATTTAGTGGGTGGGATATTTTAGGGGTTTGACCAAAAATTTGGGGAAAGCTCTTTGTAAGGAAATGCAATTTCATTTGTTTTTGGGAAGTTTTGATTTTTGGTGGAGAGTTTTGTTGTGGCTGGATTTGGAGTTGAAGAAGAGATTTGGAATCACCATTGTTAAAGTCTTCAAGGTTGGGGCTGGATTTGGAGTTGAAGAAGAGATTTGGAATCACCATTGTTAAAGTCTTCAAGGTTAGGGAGAAAACACCAGGTTCTTCTTCATTTTTGTTTTCCTTTTTGGAATAATCTTCAAATTTCTTTATTTTGTTTGAAAATTTGTTAAATGTTATTTAGATGCAAAGAAAACCCATGAGAAATGAATTCAAATCTTGCAAACTGCTGTTGGATTTAGGAGAGAAAACCAAAACAACAATCTCAATAGAAAATAAAAAGAAAACCCACAAAAATCTTCATTTCAAACTGAAATTCTAAACTCTTTGTTGTATTGCCAAATTTAATTATGTTATCAAAAAATTTGTTGTTCATTTGCACAATTTTGGGCTAGAAATGAAAATCTGGGTATATATTTGCAAATATATATATATTGTGTTTTTTTAATTTTGTTTTCTAGAAAAAAATCTATTTCAAAAAAAAATTTACTTAGGAAATATAACAGGGGATGCCCTGTTCTTTTGTTTTGTTGGCAGTTTCATTTTTTTTAGAAAACCAATTTTTTTTTAAATTATTTCTTTGTGGAGAGGGGAGGGCCATAGCCCTGCTACCCCACCACAACGCCCATGGAAGGTGCTGCTTCCACAACGCCCATGGGAGGTGCTATGTAAGTAGCACCACTGCCTTCATAGGTAGTGGCACTGCTCACATAGCGCACCCCATATGGGGTTGTGTGGCAGCCGCCTCTCCCATATGGGAGGGGTCGCGACAACCTGAAAAACCTAGAGTTTTTTTTTTTGTTTTTATTTGTTTTAAAATTAAAAATTAAAATATATTTTATATTGTTTAATATATATATATATTATATGTGTATATATATATAATATTAATTTATTATTTAAATAATTTTATTTTTAATCAAATATTTATATATACATTATGTATTTTTAAATAAATTAATTAGTTGAATTTAAAGCAGTTATATTTAAATGATAAATATAGATTTAAATATATTGATATAGTTGTATATACATTAAATATACACTTATTTATATTATTTAATATATGTGGGAATTTAAGCTTAGTTAAATTTATGTTGATTATTCTAGTATAATTGAAATAAAGATTGTTTTATTTTCATTAAATGATTTAGTTAGTTAAAAGACTATATTTAATTAGCTAGTATGATCGAGCAAGAAAATTAAATGCTTAGCTTTGAATACTATAATGTTTATCAACGTGATTGGAATTCCCTCTAGAGTATGTACAAGGAAATGAATTATTTAATTTATACCACGCACTAATATGATTGAGTGAATTGGATTTACGAAATCCTAATATTAGTTATTTGATTTCTTTTAAAGAATTGCCTGAAATGCTTCCTTATGATGTGTGGTGTTCATTCTTGGAGAGGGGCAATTGAGTTAGTGTATATGTAAGTCTTCCAGATGGTTGTTTCAATTTTGCGTATGGGTGGTCATAGCATGTTAGTCAACCTTGGTTTTGTCTTGGGTAATGTGTATAGCCGTATTATGTTGTTTTCCCGGTTTTCACGAATGGGGATGGTTTGTGTCTCCTTTGGAAGGAGTGTTTTATGCGTTTTGTTGCCTCCAGTGTTTGGAGGGGGTTTTGACCTTTGTAGCCTCTAGTGTTTGGAGAGGGTTTTGACCTTTGTAGCCTCTAGTGTTTGGAGAGGGTTTTGACTTTTGCTACCTTTTGTATTTGGAGTGGGTTTTCATTAAATGTTCCTCCTAGAGTTGGAGTGATTTTGTCTTGTTGGTATGCACTTTGGGATTCCCTTGGTGGTTGGTTTTGGTTGGTATGTTTTCAAGTAGAAGAGTGGCTTCTATTAGGGGCCATAACCCAAAGAGGTAAACTAGGAAACCTTTAGAAGTGGTCTAATCAAGTGATAACTAAATCAATGTACTTAGAAGTTAGGTAGCATTTCACACTAATTAAGATAATTGAGCCTCACTCATGGACACAAGGGCTTATATAGACTTGGGATGAGATAGGAAGGCCTGGAATGGAAATGTCATCTATCTTGTCTTTACGAAAGGTATTTGATTCCGCATGAGTGAGCATGGGTGTTGGGATTCAGTAGAGGCCACCAAGACAACTCATAGTGGGGGTCAGAGCCTATGAAGAATCCCAGAGGAGATCCCATGATGAGTTGTGTGATGACACTCTTTCTATAACAAAAGTTGGTATTTGGTTTTCTTGAGTTTGGTCTTCTTATCATACTCGATCTATTTTATTTCTAGAAGCAATGTGACTTATGTCAGTGATGTTAGAGTTGTACTTGTGTTATCCTTATGGTTGTATGGTTCATGTGATTGGTTGGTTCAGTTATGTTTTAGCCTGTGTCTAGAGGTAGTTGGTCTTGTATAGGATTCCTTGTTACTATCTCCTAGCACGGGGGGTGAGCCTTTGGGTATCACATGGTTGGGTGGAACGTGCACCTTAATCCATTGGGTTGTCTTCTTGTTCGTGTGAATGAGATTTCCAGTTGGAGAGCTCGTGGGATCCAGTACCTTCATGCTTTATTCTTTTAGTTATTAATGCAATTTTATTACCCCTCTTTGTATCAAGGTGGATGATGTAATTTGTAACCTTGTGTATTGGAATTACCTCATTCAGGGAATGAGTGTTGTAATCTTATTGTAAAGTACATTATTGGGATCATGTGGTATCTCTTATGCCTTGGATGTAATTTTATCATGTTCAGAATGTATGTAATTCTTAATTTATTAAGTAATTAAATGTGACGTTTTCAATTCATGTTTCTTGTTTGGGTTTTAAGTAATCTTAGTCTCATAACCTTAGAGGTTGTTGGCAATGAGTGGTGAACTTTTATGTTATTTGCACTTTAAAAAAAAAAATTAGTACATTTGGGTAGTAAATTGCAGCTTCCTCTAGGGTTGTGTGGTGGGGCATTATAGTTTGTTTCCATACTAATATTTTTTTTGATATCAGTAGTTCCTATAAAACTATTTTAAGAATATTACATATAGGATTCATATCCAAGAAAATCTACTGGTCTATTCATCCATAATCTATATGAAGTTCCTTTCCTGAAGTTAGCTTTCACCTAAAACCCTGTTTGAGACTTAAAAATTTGACCCTCTATAATGAGCCCTGAAATCCCTTTTATAGAACAAGGGAGCAGCAAGCATTAGTCTCAATTACATTTACATTTCATTTCATTTTAATATAATTTGCACCAAAATTTGAGACATCCTTAGTTAGTTACATGCACTTATTGCGGAAAATGGAAGATTAAAAGGCCAAATTCGACATCCTTTGCATGAAGACATGCCAGCTCCTCTAAAGGAAAAGTTTGTTGCAATAGCATTGAAACCTTGTCCTTGTTCACCAAAGAAAATTCTACACTCACAGCCCTAGCAAAAACTTGCATACTACTTGGGAAAACCTACATGCCACCAATTCTAGGAAGTTTGACACTTCTCCAACACACTAGCTTGAAAAATTTCCACATCAACACTAGAAATAAGAAATCACATGAATGCTAAATAGGATAATCCTAACAAAAGGGCCATGGTGTCATCAAAAACGAAATTGGGGCAGATTCATTACTCTAAGTCATCAGCCTTAGAGGATACTCACCCACGTCTTGTTCATCATGGAACTAGAGGAACCGTCACCACCTCCTCATTAGTCTTCAGAAGGTACCAGGGAGAGTGGATAATGGTTACACTCCAGATCATTGTCACCCTCACTATCTGAAGGGCTATTAGAAACCTCACTGGGAGAATTACATCCTCCTAGATAAGCCTTATGATTCTTGAATCTTTTCTTCACCTTCTTTTCATATTCCACTAGCCTTTTCCCTTTGAACTTGACTAGCTCTTCTAAAATAGTTTGGCTCCTCAAGTGGTAATTACTCCTAACACCATACTTCTTGAATTTCATACATCCCCTTCTACTCTTTGGTGTATCAAGAGCTCCTTGTGTTTGAATTTCATCCTCAGGAGCATTCTCCTCAGACTCAAGCAAACTCAATCTCCTAGACCTTCGAACTGGCCTAGTAGACTCTCCAGACTTATCTTATCAATGATAAGAACCAAAAAACCTTCAACAACTTTGCTCTTGGACTCAAACTTACTAGTCAGTGTCTGAATGAAAATTTAGAATGAAAAATATGGTTGTTGTTCCTCATTATATTGAGCCATACAAGTGTACCAACCATTAATACTCAAAGAAATATTGTGTGTGCGAGTTGACAACAGTCTGCTTTGAGCTCTTAAAATCTCAACTATTTCAATCTTGTTTTAAAAAATAAATAAATGAATAGATATCATTGGTGTAACTAGTTGTGATAAAGCTTGAAAATATGCTATTAATGCCTTTTCATAATTAGAAAATCTCAAAGTAGATATACATCCACTCAATACTCATATTTCAACCACATACTTAGCATCAATTTAAAAAAAATTGTGCCATGGTTACCTGCTCACTCGTGGGAATTAATTTTCTTGTATTTCTTCATGGAAAAACAATGGGGGTTGATCCTAATTTGATCTTAGAGTATCGGTTCATACATTGCCTTTCTTAATTATCACCTTTCCACATGTACCAATAACTGTTAGTACTAATGGTCGAACTCCCAAACATGTGCCTCAAAGAATAAACTTGAAAAATAGCTTCATTTGGAAATAGTACCCTATCAGCCAAATTATTAACTTTCCAACTCTATTAGAGTCCCTCAGAGCCTTTTAGAAAGTCCACATGGAATTTTCCTGCTCGCCCACTATAAAATATGGCACACACATGGGCCCCTCATGGGATGGGGAGGAGCATTCAAGATTGACCCACATCACCTACCATCGACTGTAAATTCCCTTCCTTACGAAGCAATCAACATATTTAGAGCTTGGTGGGTTTCTCGATAAGTGATAGGTGTCTCCCCACCTGCTAGCCTGTGTAACTATCCTTTCTTAATACTTTAAATGGATGGGCATGTTGGGAATGATCCTGATGAAGACACCCATTGTAGTCTATGTCATTGATCCTTCTCCGAACTATGTCCGCTAACTTTGTGGAGACACTAGTCCCACCACCAAGCATTCCATGTGGCCATCGCTCGCTAGCCCATGTACTTAAAATAATATGAAATAAACTAACACAAGCGCACAACGAGTGGTCAAGATGTGGCCACATCCTAAATCTGCAACTATTAATCCTCCTTGAATGCTGCCAGCTATCTTCACTAGGGAGACCAGACCCACCAATGTACTAGACATGTGGCTGAACCCCGTCAGCCCGTGTGAATAGAATAAGAAAAAATAAATCAGCATAGGCATATGGGGAATGACTGGGATCAATTCCTAATGATTGAACAACCAACATGAAATCCTAATTCCACACATGCCACAAAAGTTAATCTTTAAAGAGGGGACACCTCTTGGAAGATGAGGATTTGATCCATAAAGGAAAGAGGCTAAGAATTTATGTTACTTTTTAAAATTAAGCATCGACCATAGGAAAATTTGTCACTGAGAAGGACTAAGGTGATCGATAGACCTAAAATTAAGGGGATGGTGAATACAACATAAATGGCATAAGAGGCAACTTAGACAACCAGAGACTGAGAATATTAGATCAATGCAAATTTAAAATGAACAAGGGTTTCTCAGAGCTTATAGGCCACTTTTGAAGGGTTTTAACAACATAAAAACCTTAACACAGTGATGAGGAACACAACCCTAAGCCAAAAATGATGGTTTGAGCCAAATTTTTCACAATTATAAAATGGAACCAAGAATGTTTTGAGGGGTTCCATCATTACCACCATCAATAATAATATTGCAAAATTTACCTTCACACTTACATCTTGTTCAAGATTAACAAGCTCTTCCTTTGATCTAGGTCTTTTCCTCCATTCATCAAGGCCCTTCATGAAATAAGAATTTCTCTATCTTCTTCCTCTTTTGAGTGTGATGAGTGTGAATCTAATCCATTTATTTTTGCTGCTCTATTATGATTTTTAGTTGTTCTTCTTGGTATCTCCTCTTGATGAGTACAATCATATGCCCTATTACCTTCTTCCTCACATCTAAAACAAGTTATTTTGTAATTTCCTCTTCCAAATCCTCTACCTAATTTTCCTCTTCCTCTAAAATTTTGATGATGGGACTGATTTGAACTCTCACCTCTTTCATCCTTTCTTCCCTTAAGGTGGTCCAATCATACTAGTTTACAATTTTGGCCAAACTAGACACTGAACTAATATTCTCTAACTAAATCTACACTTTCAGGAACATATAAAGGCTAAACCGTGAGAAATTTGAAGATGATGCAAACTAGTGATTTGTTACATTTGGTCTATATATTTTGAATTTTTTTTGTTCAAAAATTTTGGAATTAGCTTGTGCTATTTTTTCCTTCTCCAAAAACTAGTTTTTTTCAATAAACACCATTTTTAAGGAGTGATGCTCACCGTATACAACATGATTTTTTTCCATGAATGATAAAATTATACTTTTTTCAATTTGAGATTTGTAAATATCATATCTAGTGCTTTCATTTGGTTTCATAGTTTTTTATTAAATATTTTTTCTTTAATCAAGTTTTGAAGTCAAACCAATTGCAATTCAGACATAGGAAGACTATATATAGCATAACTTTTTTTGTATGTATCAAAATTCTTTTTTTTTTGGTTGGATCAAGGACTTCAATATCTACTACACTGATATTTTTCAATTTTTTTTATAATATATTATTTTTCCACATGTGGAGAACAAAGAGTTTGATTTTTGGTGAAAAACCTACATTCACAAGAAATAAAAAATAAATGTAATAATAAAATTGAATTTATTTAAAATTATACTTTTTGGGAAGCTTATAATAAGGACTACATACTTACAAAAACTAAATTTTAAATGAATTCATTTGATCCCTCAAAAGGTAAATTAAAAGTAGTTTTTTTATCAGCATTTTGATAGGTGTAAAGGAGACTCTGTTACATGTATGGTTTAAAACTAGTGGGGTTCTATCCAAGGGGGTTTGATCTAAGGTGGTTCGATCAAACCATCTTCAATTGGAATCCTTTAAATGGAAATTTTCAATGCTTAAATCAATATATTTTCTATAAGTATGTGATTTCAGCAAAAATAAGGATCTCCTAAAAACTGTAAACCACTATTGTGGGATCACCCCTTAGTATCTCCAATCTAATTTCTATCCTCATTTTTCTACACATTAATTTTACTCTTTCCTCTTTACTTATTATCAAATTTCCTGTTCAACCTTTCTTCCACTTTTAATGCAAACTGGTATGCATCCTCAATGGTATATATTCCACTAATTCCAAATCTGCTTGTACACTTAGATTTAACCCATTAATGTAATGGGATACCTTTTCCTTGTTTGCTTTAGAATGTCTAGTTCTAATCAGAATCTTATGGAATTATTATATGTACTCCTTTACAATTCTCATTCCTTGTATCAAATTTTGCATCTTTTTGAGTAGATCCAACTCATAATCTCTTGGAATGAATTGTATCTTCAGGTGATCCCACAATAGTGGTTTACAATTTTTGGCCAAACTAGACACTGAAATAATTTTTTTAACTAAAACTTCACATTCATGCACCTATAGCGGCTAAACCGTGAGGAATTTGAAGATGATGCAAACTAGAGTTTCATGACATTTATTCTATAGATTCTAAATACATTTTTTTCAAAAAAATTGGAAATTGATTGCAATTTTTTTTCATCTCCCTCGAAAACTAGTTTTTTTCATAAAGCAACATTTTAACAAAGTGACGCTCACCGTATAACGCATAAATTTTTTTCCATGGAGGATAAAATTCTAATTCTTTTGAATTTAGATTTGTAACTATGATATCTAGTGCTTCCACTTGGTTAGATAGTTTTTTATTTAATATTTTTTCTTAATCAATTTTCGAAGTCAAACCAATTATAATTTGGACATAGCTAATCGTTTAACACATAAATTTTTTTGTTTCTATCGAAATTCAATTTTTTTTTGGATCAAGGACTTCAATATTTGGTGCACTCATATTTTTTAATTTTTTTTTGATAATCTGCTATTTTTCCACATGTGCAGAACAAAGAGCTTGATTTTTGGTGAAAACCCTACATTCACAAGAAATAAAAAATAAATATAATAATAAAATTAAATTTATTTAAAATTATACTTTTTGGGAAGCTTATAATAAGGACTACATACTTACAAAAAATAAATTTTAAATGAATTCATTTGATCCCCCAAAAGGTAAATCAAAAGTGCTTTTTATCAGCATTTTGATAGGTGTAAAGGAGACTTCGTTATAGGTATGGTTTAAAACTAGTGGGGTTCTATCCAAGGGGGTTTGATTTAAGGTAGTTTGATCAAACCCTCTTCAATTTTAATGCTTTAAATGGAACATTTTAAGGCTTAAATCATTATATTTTCTAAAAATATGTGATTTCAAAAAAAATCATAATCTCCTAGAAATTGTAAACCAGCTTTGTGGGATCACCCCTTCATCTTCTCTACCATTCTATCCAATTTGAATATCTTGTACTTTCCTCTTATTCCTATTTTGAGATGCATTTATTTCCACCTAATGCTAGCATTCCCTTTTAGTTTTATTTTTGCAAACCTCACCCTACGAGGGTCTTCAATCTCTTCAAACTCAAAGAATTCCTCCATGCTATTAATCTAATCTATCAACTCTTCTAGATTCAAGATTCTTCTAAAGTTTGAAAAGTCCATCTTAGGCCTTTTTCCAATTTGTACAATAGCTCTCAACAATATAATTTATCTAGGGTCCATTGGCTCTTGTTATTCCTCTTCAAATTCCTCTTCAAGTTCATCTTCACTATCATCTTCTCTACACACATATCTTCTATGAATTTATTTTTGCAAAACCTCAAATTTCCTTCTTATATCTCTTAAATTATCTCTTGGATACGATCTCTACCTCTACCATAGTTGATAACTCTTGGAGGCATTTTAATCTTCACCCACAACTCACAGGGCTTGCTACAAAATGCCTCTCTTCGGTGGTCTATTTACAGACTCAAGATAACCTAATATGATACCACTAATGTAGTGATGGTTTCTAAACTCACAAAAACCTCTCTAAATTCCTCACAATGATCACAAAGTAGAAAAAAGAGATTGTAAATAAAATTGAAAAAAAACATTTGCACAAGAAACCAATGAATTTCTCTATTAATAAAATTTGATTATAAAGGGATTTTAATCATCAAAGGAATCACATTCAAGAAATGAACTTATTAAATTCATCATGTATGCAAAATAAATACATTAAAATAGAAACTATGCTCAACAATGTGTATTCTTGAAATTTGCTCATCTCCCCGCTCTTTGACACCATCTAAAACTTCTATATCTTCAACCTATGATTCTGAAAAAATTCATGGACTATTTTAATCAGTCCAAAATGTACATATAAAACCCCAAAATTATTATCTAGATAAAAATACACCCAACACCCTTCTTCCTTCTAAAAATCTTCTTAAAAAATGTGTCCTTGTTTCATGAATTGTTGATTCTCCACTACCCTATCAAGGAATTAATTTAATTTTCTTTATTTTTCCTTCTCCAATGTGGAATGCCTATTCTTGTAGCTGCAAAAATAAAACTTCAAAATATAATTAAAACTTATTAAAACCCACTCACAACATCCTCACAAAGATAAGCTTTTTTAGCTATCTTTCCCTCCTCTTTTTGACTCTCAAGAAGGCAAGAATGAAGAATCATATTGGGTGCCCACTTCTCCAATACCTACTTTTTAGGGATCAAAATTA
>VDFB02277523.1:47868-217556 GCA_007258455.2 Sequoia sempervirens
TGTTGTCATGGATTATCTCAACATGACATCTCATCTCAGTCTCAGAGATGAAAAAGGGTTCACACCTCATATTTCTCCATCTCAGAGAAATATACACTATAATGGATTTCATTGCATATTTATCCATCTCAGAGAAATATACACTACAAGGGCTTTCACCTCATATTTCTCCATCTCAAAGAAATATACACTAAAAGGGATTTCACCTCATATTTCTCCATCTTAGAGAAATATACACTACAAGGGATTTCACCTTATATTTCTTTGTCTCAGAGAAATATACACTACAAGGGCTTTCACCTCATATTTCTCTATCTCATAGAAATATACATTACAATAGATCTTCATGTTGATGTGACTCCCTCTAAAGCTCTAGGTACTTGCATCAACCTCTTGACCTCTTGTCCAAGGTTGCATTGAAAAAAATCACTTAAAATCGTATCTCCCATACAACTCTATAGACAACTCATTTAAAAAAAATGACATTACTCAGAATGCTCTCTAAGTATATTAATGGTCATATAAATCTTGTCGATCTTCAAGATCACTGACTCTACTGTGCTTACACAAATCTAATCAGGTCTTGTCTTAAATTTTCTCTAATACCTTGTTAGTTTTAGGGTCATAAAAGTAAGAAGAAAAAAATGAAACACAATATACTAATGAACACAACAGTTTACCCTAGGAAAACCCTCCTTCTCGAGGGAGAAAAACACAGTAAAATATATCTCTTATATATTAGATGAAATAAGAGCAGAAATCTGCTTACAACTCAGGCCCAACACAAGGCCTAATTTTATACAAAGAATAATAGCATCTCTCCTAGATGCAAAGATATGATTGAATATGTTTCTCCTTGAAAGAAATATGCTGCTACAAATGATGGTCTACTGCTAAGAGTGAAAGCTTTTGTTGATTGCTTGATGTGAATTAGAGAGTGAATGATTATGTTGTGCAAATGAGATGAAATGACCTTCATTATATACAAGGATAGGTGACCTTTCCACTAGGTCATCCCTCTTAGGAGATAAAGGATTTAAAAATATTATTTGTTACAAGAAGGCTGACCTACCTTGAACAAAGCAAAAATATCTCTCGAAGCTAGAAAACACTAACAATTGGATTAAAAAATTCTTTATGGGTTTTGTTGGCAGCACAAAAATATTATTTTGGTATCCATTCTTTTTGCATGCAACAACTAAATTTTCTAGAAATCAAATCAGAAGGGGCATTTCTACATTGTTGGCTGGAAAAATTTGACTTATTTTAGAAAAGCATAACTTGAGCATACAATGCCCATTTTTTGAAAACTTTATATTGTGGGAAAATTGATTCATCCTCTACATAGATTTGAGTTTTTTTTTTATGGAGGCAGATGTGAACATTAATCCTTGCATACAGTCTTTATTTTTTGCATGCTTCATGTTTTCATTTTCTTTTTGATTTTTGCATTTTTTGCATGTTTCCTTTTACAATATTGGGGTATTGTAATAAATGAACTTCATTAAAGTTCTATCAAGGGGTCTTCTTGCATACTAATTTGATTAGAGTGTAGTCACATGGCATGAAATTTGATCCCATCTTCATATTGATGACAACTCACATGAGTTATATATGGATTTTGTATTTTATTTTGGCCACAATCTTGCTCATGACTTGACACATTTTGGTTCACATCGATTCACATCTCAGATTGAGATCCTTTGGTTAATGATCCTGAATTATATCAAATTCTCATCGAGTCACATCTCAACTTGAGGGCCATTCATCTTATCATTAATGTTTCAGAATATTCATAGTACTTTCTCCTATGGATCAGTTTTTAGTCATAGTTTGGCATCAACATAAAGATACACATAACTTCTAGATTCTTTCATCATATAATTCCCTCTTATGGGGGGATTTTATTTATGTATCTATGTGATAAATGGTGTACTTGGGCCTAGTCATATGGATTCCTCCATTTTTCATCATTTGGTTGTATTGTTTGTTTCTTTTACACTGCATGTGTACATGGGTACTTAACATGGCCTTGTAGTGGAGACCCATTCATGATTTTATATATCCAACCTTGCATTATTTGCATGTTTCTTTTTCTCCCTAAGTTGCACTTAAGGGGGCTGTTGGTGTAATTAAATATTTAATTACACTTTATTATGTTCACTTAGGTCCTAATTAGGTTTTACCTTTAGGGTTTTACATCATTCTTTATAAAAGCAAGTTATCTCATGTAATTATTTATTCCCAATAATATTATTTGCACATCTTTTGTAAATTTCTCTACATCTTTGTTTTCTTCTTAGTGTAGAAGGCTAATCTAAGTTTGGAAGGTGATCTTGGTTGTATGGAGTTTATTGAAAACTCTAACACCTTAGATGGATTAGTATTTGAGACTCATCATATTACATACATTACTCCCTAAGTTTCACTTAGATAGATACATTATAAAACTAGTTAGCTAATCATCTTCCTAGGATTGATCTATTCACACTTAAGTTTACTTAGGTATTTTAATCTTTTTTCACACTTCATATGATTGAGACATTCATCCTCATAATTTGAGACACCTATTGCATGTAGAATTTCCACCTAGTGTTCCATCTTTGAAGGAGTGGTTGGAGTTTCATTCCTACCTTTTCTCCTCATCCTTGCTCATATATGCAAGGTTCATTATTGTAAATTTACACTCTTCACTTTTATATAATATACATACTATTATGCTCATATTTTTTCAGTTGTGGAAGGTTATCAATTCAAACTTTTAGATCTTGGCTAATCTAAAAAGGAATCAACCACCCCCATGCTATAGGTGAATTCCTACTAATTCTCTCAATACAATGGTTAGCTCTAGTTAGCATTTCCCACATGGTATGGTAACTACCAACTCAATCATTCACCTATCACAACTAGGGTAGCACTTATTGATCCTTCACCTATTTGAACGAAGTGAATGCTAATTGATCCCTTTTTGTAGCCCAATCATCAATCACTGGCACAATCCAATGACTAACCATCATTGCCTAGGTATCTTAGAGGTACACACATGGGGTTTTATATCTATGTATACATAATATAGACATAATAAGGTTGCACAAGGATTGGTCTAGTGGAACTACATATGTATATCATAATCAAGTGATCTAAGAATCTATATATAGAGTCATATGGGTCTAGAGTTAAATTTTATAAACACATATGAATAACTGAACCCACATGAGATAACCTCAACTCAACATGTACACATAAATAATTACCAACTATAAAGTAGTCAAATACACTCATTTTCATTAAAATTGTTAACCGAAACATACTCTTCAAAATATATTCTTTATTAGATAGATACAAGGGCCAAAATATCAAACCCTAATAATACTTGTAGTTTTTTCCTATAAATGAAAAAAAATCTTGAAGAATTTTATCTCAAGCTCAACCAAAATAATCAGCACATAACTACAATAATTTGACCATTTACATAGATAATATGAGTCAAACAAGTTAAGAACAACTCCAAAACTTGGATTTATTCCCACAAATTCCCCCCTATAAACTTTGGGTCACAGGGGACTACTTTTCCCAAGGACTATCTACATACTTCCAAATAGTATCAAATTGACATATAGTTCTCTTTTACCAGGTCTCAACAAAAATACACTTGGAATTCATACAATATAAAACCATTGTGTAATTATTGAATAAATATAATACAATTTTCCACTCAAGGGAGTTAGTTAAATATTGGAAAAATAATATTAATTGTATTATGTAACCACATCAAGCTTCTATACATATTAAGATTGTCTCGGGCTAACTTAGAACAAGGATTAGCTAGGTTTTGACAAGAATACTAATATCCAAAATATTTCTCTCCAAGAATTGAGATCAAAACATACCTAGGGACAAGTTTCCATGTAATGTAGATTCAATCTAAGAATGTAATACCAATAAAGAGTGCATATCCTTATAAAGTAGTAGTGAAAATATTATTACCATGTATCGAATATGTAAAAACCCTTGAAATGGGCCCAAGTGAGGTCCCATAACAATAGGGTTATGTAGAATCAAGGATCATAATGGAATAGGGATTCCTCCTAGATGGAACCTAACATGCATCAATGAGGCCACCTAAAATCCTCTTGCACCTCAAAAGACATAACAATAATTACAGAGTTACTTTAGCTACAATTAATACTCATGTTATTGAATGAAGACATACAACATTATTATTATTATTATTAATGTTCTTAACCCTTTTATTTAATTTACCTTATAGTGTAATCCAATATTCTTATATCAGTCTAGTTCCTTGATTATATAATATTTGTGTTCACCACTTATAATTGATTATGAGATTTCATACTATATAACTACAAAGGGTTTTTCCCTTAACTCAAAATCAACAATATTGAAATGTATGGAAAGGGGAATGGATGATAAATAAGAATTTAAGGATCCACAATAGGTGTCTTTCCCTAGGATAATTTCATTAGGAAAGAGATCACAAGGAGTAGAGATTGAATTTTAACCTCAAAGGTGAGTCAATCTGGCCTAAATCTCCATTCCTTTGGGAAATAGGATAATTGAATAGATATATAATTGAATTGAAATGATATGTAATACTTAAACTAAATATACAATTAGACCTAGAACATGAAATGAAAATTCTCAATGAAACAAAAATTAAATCATAGTTTGTAGGCAGAATTGAGAAGGGTCATGACACATGTACTTGGCACCAAAAGTTTGGTTTGAGCTCTATTTAAGGATAGGTTCTCCTTAGGGTGAATGGGTCCTAGTTAAGGGTCCTAAAAATTCTTTTTGTAGTCCTCTAAGGTAGGATCTTGACTTCTACTTGCATAGGTTCCACTATCAAGAAGATGAAAATAAATTCTGAATCTAAGTTTTTGTGAGTTGACAACAATGAATGCAATGAATACAATAATGTGAAATTCCTCTTCAAGATCTTCAATTCTTCTTCAACTTGTAATCTACACAAACAAAGAGGGATTTTTTTTTTGTTTGAATGGGGGTTTTCCTTAGTCAAACCCTATGTTTGGTGATTAAACCTTGATAGAAATACAATGACAATGGAAAAGGAAATGGTGAATGAACATTTTATTTCTACAACTCACCAAACCTTCAATGGCTTCCCTTAGAGGACCCAAGTCAAACACATCACTCTAAGGAACTTGATATTTCTTTGCTTGATTTATTGAATACTTGAGTGCTTGGATTATTTGAGGATCAACAATATGTTAGCCTTTACAAGATGATATGAACACACATAAGCTTGAACATGATGTTAGGACCTTTATAGTTGCAGCAAATGATAGATAAACCTGCTCTTAAATTCCCTTGACATTAATATTAGCTTCTCCAAAAGTTTCTTATTAAGTGTTAGATTTGAATTGATAAAATGGCTATGTATTTATAGGTGTTTATCTAATTTTTCAAAAATGAGATTCCAAAAGTTGATCATTGCATATAAAATTTGAATCATCAAAAGACCACCAAAATTATATCTAAAAATGGGTCCTAGGACTTGAAGGGGACCAATTCACCCTTGGGAAAATGGGTCCTGACCAAAAAATTCAAGACACTCATTCTCTAATGTGATTAAAATATTAATTACATTAATTAAATGTTGATTTCTTGTTTAGAAAATTAGAATAACAAGGCTTTAAAATGCATAATTTTGCAAATTAGGAGATTAATTAAGTCCAATTAATTAAGGGACCCTAAAAAAGTGTAAAATTGTAAAGGATATATCAATTTCCTACATTATAAATGCCATCAAATTAGATGATGGTTTCCTTTTATTTAATCATGCAAAAATCTAGTACAAGTCCCTTAGGTCATTTGATAGTTCCAATAGACCTATTTTTTATTTTTGGACATTAATATATGTTAAATTATAATTTTAAATTTCCTTATTAATTTTTCCTTCTTTTTCAACTGATAAGATGCATATATACTCTTGGAAGTTCTCAAAAGAATTTTGGTAAAACTGATTTTCACAACTTCATGTAATTTGGTAACACAAAATTATACTAAGATCCAACTTTTGAAAAAGGTTAAGAAAACTTCTTGCCATCAATTTGGGTCCACACTCTATGATGTTGGCCTTTCTTTCCATATATAGTTAGGGGAATTTTTAATATTGTAGAAGATTTTGTTTTTTCAAAGCCATATGTTTGTTCTGTTTTATGAAACTCGACTATTCTATCAAAAAAATGCAATCTAGGAATGTCTATAAATCTTTCTTTTTTATTTATGTCTTCACTTGGCTTTGGGAAGATTTTACTTTATTCATTGTATTATCATAATTTTTTCTTATGAAATAGTACTAGAATTTCCTACTTTTGTAATATAAAATAATAGCTTTTAACATATTCACTAAACTATTTTTTTATTATAAGGGAAAAATAAGTTTTGGCGAGATCTGAAACCCTTTACAACTCTAGGCAGAAAATGTTGCTCAAAAGATAAATACTAGACATTTAGCAACATCCAAAAACCCAAAAAATGTAAAAGAAAAAAATAGTTGCTCAAAAGATAAACAAAAAATACCAATAGCCAAACAACAACAAGCCACAGTAGACAAGTAGAGCTAGACCACACGTGCAACCTTCTGATCACCACAAGCAAACTTTACAAGGGATCGAGAGGACTGATTATGCTTAGGAAGACCTTTATTCTTTGCACAACCATCCATGAAAGATCATCCTCTGAAGGATTAGAGCATGGAGAGGATGAGGGACAAGCCACCAAAGGAAAAAAAGGAAGAGCACCAGGAATGTCACTCCCACAACCAACAAAAACAACAGAAGCTGTAGATAAACTAGCAGACACAACACCATCAATAAAATTAACAACAACAACCTCACCAGTCACAACAACTGTAGACAAACCAACCACATTAATAGCAACTGTAGATGAACTAGTAGCTATAGATGAACCAACAACACCAATAGCAGCAACAGAACTAGAAGCCCAAGCAACAACTATAGAAGACCCAACAACAATAGCGAAAGGCAACTAAGAACCATCAACAAAAGAAGCCACAACTTTAGGGGACAAGATATCATCCCCAAAATCATCGTCCAAAGATTCACCCACAATAAAATTCTCATGAAGAGCATCTTTCTACCAAGTAGCATGACTTTGATGAGATTTCTGACAGTTAGTAGCCAAATGACCTATAGAAAAACATCTCCTACAATGGAAAGGAAGACCTTCATAATAAAGAATCTGAGACCATGGTCTAGCACCCGCCATCAAAATGACTTCCCTAGGTAAATATTTTGAGGTATCAATGTCCACAAGAATTTAGGAAAAAGTAGGATGATCATAGATAAGAGAAGATAAATTAGCCATAATAAACCTACCAACAACATTTCCAATAGACTCAAAGCAAGGAGTCCAAAATTGAAGAGGCAAATTAGGAAGTCTGGCACAAGTAGGAACAGTACTAATAGATTCTAAAAGAGGGTTGAAATAAGGGAACTAAGGCCGAAGAGAAAGTGAGTGCTTTCCCCACAACCAAACACCCCCTTCCAACACTTGAGCTCTATCCTCAGATTAAAAAGAAACCACAAAAAAACCCCTAGCTAAAGGATAGAGTTCATTAGACTATTGTTGGTAATTTTAGGGATCATTATTCTTTTGGTATTCTATTGTGGGTTCATTTGGAAATTTACTTAAGGTTTGAAAATAATGGCATAGAGCTGGACCAATAAAAGGCTTTAACAAATAGTCAATTTATATTTGTCTATAAGAATTTCTATATTCCTAAAAAAATCTTATGCACACATTCTAATCAATATTGTAAGGATTGAAGCAACCATGTAAAAGTAATATTCTCTAACTAATATATGTATCTTCATCCTATGGCATTTTAATAGTGACAAGATTCCCAATCAACATAAATGAGAACTAAGTGCAATTAAATTTAAATAAGTTGATGAGTCCTTGTTGATTTATAAGAGAGTTTCAATTCCTAAGAAAGATTACATTGAATAAAAGATGTAAGCTCTTTCCCAAGTTTTGCAAGAAAATGTTGCGTTGAAAAAAGAGAAATGAAAAGGAAGAAAGCCTAGAACTACCAAACACTACCCATTATTGTTTATTAATCTTTCTTAAAATCTTTGCAATTATTTGTGCATAAAATGTTCTAGTTTCCTTTATCCAAGTAAAATATTCACTACATCTTTCTCTATTAAAATGGATTTATTTTCTAGTCCCCCTATGTTTGATGAAATTCATCCTTTGAGGAATTTCCATAGCCTCTTTATGAGATCTCATTCATATAGGTAGGGAGGATTCTCACTAAAGGTCGTAGAGTTTTGAATTTCACCTGCTAGATGCAATTTCCTAAAAAAATTTACAACCTTTTCGACAAATAGATTTTGGGAGTATCCTGTAATCTTTGCATGCCATGATACCACATTTATTTGAGGGATTTTATTGCACCCCAATTATTGTGCCTCCAAACAACTTGATAGACTCATGGATACATCTCACCCTTATATATATTCTCCCCTTTGTGTTTTTGTGTTCTCATGCTTTCTTCTATTCGATATTTTTTCATTCCCTCAGACTACCCCAAAGTTGTGTTTTGATGGAGGGTTCTGGGTCTATCATCCTCTATATTCCATTTCCCCCACAACTTGTAGTTATGTATCCTCCTTTTTTTTGGTTGGAAATATAAGCTCATATTAATTATATTTATGGGAGTTGCAAGTACACACTTCACTCACCATGCAACCCATTCCCATGCCATCCCTATTGTCCTCTCCAATAAATTCCTAAATAGCAAGCCCATATGTAGCCCATGCCTCATTAATTCAGTTACATTGACTATTTTATTTGTTTATTTTCAATTTTCTAGTGTCTTAAACATGAAATGTGATAGAAGGTAAATACCATTGAAATCTTCCTAGGATGAGAGTGACCTTTCCAAGTGTTGTGAATTAGATAAGTATTGAACTTATTATTCAAAGGTATTTAAAATTGTATGTAAATGAGATGAAATTGATTTAATTAAATTCTTTAAAGATGATATTTGTTTTTTTTATCATATTAGTATTGGATTCAAATCTATATATTAATGATGGTGTTCTTAATATGATTAAATCTTAATCTAATCAGTATTGATAAATAATTTTTTATTTTATTTGCATCTAAATATAAATATACTTTATAATATTTAAACTTAAATAATAACACCACTAAATCCATTTCCATTTAAACATAACTTTGAAATATTAAATCAATACAAATTATTTCTTGAAAAACGTAGTATTACATTTTTTCCCATCACACTTTTCCCGTGCTTATATTACTTCTCTACGCTATCATAGATTTATCGTTACTTGCAACACCTTATACATAGAATTGTGCATCCTCTCCTCTTTTTCTTATATGCTTGGTGGGAATTTTTCTTATTTATCTCTACTCACAATATTTCTCTTGTGGCATTTTGCTTGCCCTTCTTGTTTGTATCCATTATCAACAACATTTCATTGCAACTTGCCACTCCCACTTGTAGCACCATGGAGGTCCTACTATCAACGTCTACATCTTCACAGTTAGCTTCCCTTGCTGCAATGTACTTGTAACATCTCATGCATCTCCCAATTACTACTTTCTAGCTACATCTACTATCAAAATCACTCTACCATCCAACAATGTACTTGTAACATCTCTACCATCCTTCTCTATTCTCACTATCAATATCACTCTACTTTGTTCTACCACTCCAACTTGCAACATCTTTGTAAGTGTATCAACTCCAGTTATATATTTATGCATATTTTCTTTGTTGTACCTAATTGTATCATCTTTATTATGAAATCTTCCCTATGCTCTTTAGCTACAACCAATTGCAACAACACATATGCACCATTTTCATGTATTCTTCTTTTGTTGTTCTTACTTGTAACTCCTTGACAACCTCCTTCCAGCCTCACACAAAAAATGTTCCTTCATTGCACTTACTTACAATACCATATGAAACCTCTTGTCCTCACATGCAACCTCTTGTCTACATTCCTCTTTTGTAACTTCCTCATGACACTCTTGTAACTTCTAGCATTTTCTTCATTGCTACCTCCTTTTCACATGGCACTTCTACTAGCTCATTGGCTCTTAAGGAAATCTTCTACATCCTCTTTTTGGTATGTGCAAGATCATCATGGAAAAAACATGCTCTTAAGTGGCAAAAAATTTAGAAAATTAGAGTTAGGCAAATTAACGTGAAAATTTGAATAAGTTATCTATAGTATTTCAAAAATATGTAAAAATATAATCTGTAGGAAATTGAATGTAGTTTTTAAACTACTAGGTTTATTTATTTAAAAAAAAAAACTATTTAGTGAAAATTTGAAATTTCAATGCAGTAGTACTTTTTTAGGGAAAAAATAAGAAGTAGGTGTCTATTTGACCACCCTAGCCACAATAAAATAATAATATTTTTTTATAAGATTTTAGATATAAGTAGAGAGTTCATGTCCCAATGTGATGCATTTTTTTGTAATTTTTTTCCAAGTAAATAATTAATTGCAAATTTTTAATACAACTTTTAAAAATATTAAATCTTGTATGTTTGACCACCTTAACTTGGTCAAAACTTCATGAAATTCATTTTTTTTTAATCCTATAGTATATGAAGCATAGAATGTGACGCATATTTTGGATTCAAAAAATGTGATATCATTTGAAAGTTATAGATGTTTTTCAATCAGCCTATCAATAGGACTTTAGTTGTAATTCAAATAGTTCAAATAAATAATAATAATATATTAAATTCAAAGTAAAACATAATTTATATTGATAGAAAGATGAGAATCTCCTTTAAAAACCTTTTTTCTTTCATCAATTTTGGGTAAAAAAGAAATCGTCAACCAAATACCCTACACATACCCATCATATCACCACTTTTTGGCCCATCATCATCATGCACATACCCTTCTATTATTTTTAAGTCCTCTTCCTTGTCCCCGAAAAACTAACATAAATCATGGTTTCTTCTATCTTCATCCGTTGAGGTTTCTAATCTTACCTCAGTCTTCCTCAAGGACATAGCCTCAAACATTTTTAGAATTTTACAACTAAAAATTTAACTCTTTCTTCATCCACCCTTTCATGAGTATGGCCTCCTCTTATTATCTTTAAAGATATACATCCTCTTATGTATTCTATTTATACTTATTATTACAACATAAATCTTGCTTGCATCCTCGCAACAAACTTTATTGTTTTTCTCCTTCTTGACATCTTACTATCTTGAAACACCCTTCTCACCTCTGCAAATCTCCTAATTGCAATCTTCTTTGTTAACAGACAAATTCCCACCTTCAATCATTTCCATCGTTAAAATATTGCAAACTCTAAAGCATGAACATTGTACTTCCTCCTAGAATTGTAGACTACTTTTGATACCATGTTGATAGGTTTATAGATTAGTCACTCGATGCACTTGTAAATGAGAGAAAGTCACATTAGTGTGAGAAATCATTGTAGCCTTCCAAAAAATCAAGATATTCTTTGTTGGATCTAATCCTATAGCCGCCTAAGCCCACTTTTACAAATCCTCACCTTAACAAAAAAATTTCTATAGGCCCGACTCTTGGTTAGGATTGGACATTCCTCCCAACTCCTATCAAAACATAAAAACACATTCACATGTGTGTGTGTGTGGTGAATAAAAAAATAGTAATTTATTATTTCAACACATAACTATTTGATCATTAAAAAATCTATTAATTGTAGTAATTTTTTTTTTTCAATGCTCAACTAACCTCTGCAAAGTTCAGTTGATCTGCATGTAATGATTATTTCCACTCAGGTAAATGGTTGTTTTCATTTTTCCTTGGTATTTGTTAGATGGTGTCAGTTCTTGTATATAAATTCTTGATAGTGTAATTTTATATGTCTATTTGTTGGAGAAGCCACCACATTTTCTAGATTGAAACGTGATGGCATGCATTACAAACACTCAACTTAGCCTTCAACGATTATTTTAAGAGGTTGTTCAACTTCAAGAAGGATAAGGATAGCTACTCAAAATGGTTTGATGGAAATCTTGCTTCTGGTGCTGCAGCTGGTTCATCGTCTCTTCTTTTTGAATTTGATGGTGATGACAAATTGTTTAGATGTTATTTTTTGGGGGTTTGAGCTAGTTTTGTGGTTCCTTATAATAAAAACATTTGGATAAACTAGTTACAATTTCTAGTATGCTAGGAGTCGGTGCAAGCTCACTTGAGTATGGTAGGAACGGGCTGGCTTAACCAGCACACTCTAAGCGTTGACCACTTAGGTGGCTGGTGTGGGCCCATTTGATCTGTTGCTTCCACTAACTCTCGTTTTTGTTCCCTAAACAGTCACATAAATTGTAACCGTTAGCAATCAGCCACCCAATTCCCGCACATAAGTAAATTCAAATCACCTTTACCGCACTGCGGTAGTTTGACCGGACTAAAAAAAGAGAGCATAGCAATGAATTTGGTTATTTCAGCGAAAGGAAGGGTAATGGTCTGATAAAAATGTATGCAAAATGTGGAAGCATAGACAAGGCACGTGGACTTTTTGACCGAATGCCTCAAAGAAATGTGATCTCATGGAATGCCATGATTGTAGGATACAAGTAGACACAAAGTTGAATTTGTTGGAAATTCTTCGGGAACCTTCAAGAAAATTCAATGAGCAGGTGCAAAGCCTTACTTCGCAACATTTGCCTACAGCCTCCTGCCCGTGCCAAAATGTGAGCTTTGTAATAGGGTGTGGAATCCATCAAAAAATGGAAATTTTGTCAGATTTTGTAGTGGCAAGTAACTTGGTAGACATGTATGCAAAATGTGGAAGCATTGACAAAGGGCATGAACTGTTTAACCCAACTGACAAAAGGTAAGTTTTTTTTCATCTGTTTCTTTTTTCTTTTGGGTTTCAAACCAGCCAGCACATAGTATTTCTCGCAAAATGTGGAAGATAATTTTTCCCATCCTGATAATGGAATAGGAATAGAGTCTGTGATCCCCAAGGCTAATAAGAAGATTTCACACATTTTCAGAAAGATGTTAGTTGGTGTTTATAGAGAGTGGTGATAAATGTGAAGTGTGAGAAAGCTCAGCTTAAACAGTGCTTAAAGTATGGTCACGATTGCTATAAATTGTGCAACTGTGTTCCTGTAAATTGTGCAACTGTGTTTCGGGTATTGTGGTAATAAGGATGAATGCCCATCTTACAGAGATAGAAATAACTATAGGGGCACATCTAATTACCCATGAAACTTACTCTTGTATTTCTTTTGGTTTATTGTTGTATGGAATGTGCTAAAATAAAAATTGGTCTGTCATTATACATTTCTAAATTGTCTGGAGAAGAATTCTAAACTGCCTGTCAGGTGTGATCCTACCTTAGCAAGCAATCTGGTTTCATGTTTATACATTTTTAGTTGTTGAGTTATATGTCTGGATATATGATTTCTATGCACTCTTTTGATTTGATGCTATGCATCTAGGTTATTGAATTATGAAATCTAAATGTGAACCGATTGAATATCTTTAACATAGGCATCCAGATATTAATCCAATGACTTGATTTAGTTAGATTTGTGATCTAGTTAACTATCCATACATTTTGAATTGCTAACCAGGATGGATCTGTAATCTGTGTTTTTTGATGTGATCACAAGCATTAGTGATTAGATATGAATTATGAATCAGATTATCTTAAAGTGATGTATATCTTTTGTTCTTGCATAGTAGTAGGTAGATTGGACACATGTTACAGTGGTAATAAAGCTAATGTTACATGTCAGTAACTATTTACTTTACTTATATCTACATGTATGTTTATTAGCTAGTAACAATATGATAACATCTGGGTATTTAAGGAATAAGAAATATACATGTAGACATGCAAAATTGACATCATGCATAATCATATTCGCTCGTCAATTAAATAAACCAAGTTTAATTGATTAATCTCCTAAGGTCATCCAATTAAATTGAATAAATTAACTTTATTTAATTTAAGCCTATCATCATCCTTTAATTAAATAAATCCAACCTTTATTTAATTAAATATGAAATCACCTTTCATCTCCCTTTGATTTAATTTAAATCCCTAAATCTAAGTCAAATGGGTCAAAATCACCTAATCCCTCTCTAAGTTAATCTAATCCTGATTAACCTAATCTAATCACCCATCACATCCTCTAGCTTTTCCCACTTGCACAAATAAATCAATTTATTGATTTATTAATTCATCATTTTCTTTCAACAAGGCATCTTTGGAAGAATATTCCTCAAGTTTGAATTTGAAAGCAAGTTGATTTGTCCCTTCCAACATGGCAATAAATTCTCTCTTACATGTTGCCCACTTGGCATTAAAGTCACTTTTTCTCCCTCTAACAAGCCAAATTTGAATTTGAAAAGGCCAACCAATCTCATTTATTGGCACATTGACCAAAACTTGCACATTCCTCAACCACTCACAAGGTGACAAGTGGCTTCATCTCATTGGTCAAATCTTTATCCCACATTGCTCTCTTTTGGGCACTCTTAGCATTTGAGATTTTATAAATAGAAGGCTTATTCTTCATCTTAGCATCCACAATCCTCATGCAAAGTTACTGTCTTCAACTGAGAGCTAATTTTTCCCATCTTCATAGCATTTTCATATCAATTTCATCATTGAGCTTATCAAAAAGGGGTTGGGAAAGGGCTATTTTCCACATCAAAATAACACCAATCCACTATGAGATAAAGTTTTGATCATGTTTTTATATGCTTGCATTTAATTGTTTTTATTCTATTTAGTTTTCATATTTTAGCATGGTTGAATATTTCATAGAGATGCTAGTATTACTTGTTTTAAATTGACTAACAATACTAATGTGGTTTATTGTTTGAATTTTGTGAGAATTAGCCTCTACACTACATAACAATATTGTAATATGTATAAGAATCAATTAGAAATGTTTGAATCTACTTGATAAACCTGCTTGTGAGGAAGGGCCTAAGAAACTGGTGCCTAGAGACCCCACTTAAGATCCTCCTATTCCCAATGCAAGGAGGGGCCATGCATGAGTGGAAAGTCCACTTAAGATCTGCCCTATCCGAAGGCAGAGATAGGCCATGGATGGGTGGAGGTCCCACTCAAGTTCGCCCGAACCAAGGAAGGGAAGGGCCATGGAGGGGTGGTAGGCCTAGACCACTTGTAAGCTCCGCTGGCGTCCTCTAGTAGGTGAAATGTTGCTCCTCCTAGTTCATAATAGTTGTATTTGTGACGAAGCTATAAATGTGATTCCATGATGCTAATGCTAATAGATATGTGCATGTGTGGAATATTGTTCATGTGTTGAATGTAGGTTTCAATCAAGATTCCACCAATAAAGAGCTACTCATTTGATAAGGAAAAAGCCCTAACCCTAGTTTATTGAAATTTGTGATCAATAGACGAATTTTAGGGCAGACCGGGACAAGGGACATTACATATTGCAATTATTTATTCAAATAATTTCCCTTCCCATCCATGTGCACAAATCAAAGAGTCCCTACATGCACTAACTTTTAACAACATAGAACACCACTCCTCCCTTATCATCCAAAATAATCCATCATGTCAAAATATTTCTCCAAAAATGCCCACACATGTCCACATCCAATTCAAGATCCAAGTATCCCAACTAATCCCTTCCATGATTTATTACCATCTCAAGATCTAATAACCCCTATTGAATCAATTCATGAATGACAATCCTATCATCTTGGTTCCTATATCTTTATTCAACCCAATTATCTTGTTGTCAAGAAAACTAGAACTACCAATATTCCTCTCTCACCTTTTTACCATCACCTAAGGAAGCCACAATACTATTATTGTGAGTTTCTTGCACCATAATATCCTCCCTAGGAGGAGAGTTTTTAGGAGAACTACAAACCAAATGTTCTTGACATTCAAGGATTGGTTCTTCCAAAATGATTTTATCGCAAGTAGGGGAATGATAAATGGTTGAATTGTATTGTTCAATAAGGGTTTCCCTAAGATTCTCATGAATTTCATCGATTGAGTCAAGGAGCATACAATTTGACATTTCCTTACTCGCATGATACCTATTATGGAGTCAAGGAGCAATTGAGTGAATACTATCTATTATCAAAATATCACCACTTATGTCAATATAATATTTAACTTATAATGCATACTACTATAAGTAACATTGAATATCAATAAATATCTTCCTAGTCATGCCTACCCACATCTATGATATGCAATTACCTAATATAATGTAATAAACTTAATATACATAGTAATATTACCAATAACTGAGCAGCTCGATCATTGCATATTTATGTAGACAAAGAATGGAACTCATCTAACTATCACAATAATTCACAACAACCGTTAGATAGGATTAATCAAGAATATGAACATCTTCATGGTGTAGCAACAACCATCACTCATGTTCACTATCCAACATAAAATAACTTAGAATATAGCATATAAACCATCAACAACTAATAGGATCAATAAGGCCACAAGGACGGGGTCTTACAGAAACTTTGAAGATGATAGATGAGAAAAATTCTTAGGTTGAGGAAGAAAACAACTCAAAGAAAATTAAAGATAGATCAATTACTAATGATGTGTTATCAAGCAACACATTCCCCAAGCTAAAGAGACACTATGAGGAGATAAGCCTCATGGAATAAGAGTCACATCCCATTTTTTCAAAATTAAGAAGAGTTTCTAAAGAGTCCATATAATTAGTGAATCTTTAATTGAGTTAGAGAAAGCAAGATCAAGAAGCAATTATGTATGATATTTGTGATAGATATTAAAAGAAATGAGTTCTTAGATGTTCATCTACCAAGATATAATGGTAGAGAAAAGACTTTGGTCAAGTAGAAAAGGAATGAAACTGGACAAATAATCCATGATAAAAAGAGAGAAATAGATACAAGAGTAGATAATATATTAGGAGAAAGGATAATCCCTCATACAAAATAAATCAAGAAAATATTTACCTCATCCAAATATGGATGCACATATGATTAATCTCCCTATTTTTGATTTAAATACACCAAGGATGCTAGAAAACATCTCTTTACCTTGGAATTTTGTTAGAGTGGAGTTGGCATTAATGATGACTAGGCCCAATTATATGATTTTGTGGAGACCCTCACTAATGAGGCACTAAGATGGTACATTAAAGAATGATATAAGCATGATAAAAAATGGAAAGAATTGAGGGACTTATTTTTGAAAAAATTTCATTCACCTAATGCATGAACAAAAATCATAAATATGGAAGATGAAAAAACTGAGGGATCAGTAAAATTTTATGAACAATGATTTAAAAATGTGGTTAGAAAACTAGAAGAAACTTTGACATAAAAGAAATGAATTGAGTGGTTTATTTCAGGGTTAACCTCTTATGTTATAAGTAGATGAGAATATTTCCTCTTTGCATAAGGATGTAGAAGAATTGATCACCATAATATAATCCTAGTCAAATATATGGTAGAATAATTTAGCAAGAAAGGATAAAATTGATAGTTTCAAATTTGAGTTAGAAAACATAATGTTGAAGTAAGAAATTCTAATGAAAGATGAGAAGGATGAGACTTCTCCTTCACCTTGAAGAAGTCAATTATGGTTTAAAAATTATAATAGGGAAGAACATCTAAGGAGTGAATGCTTGATCATCATTTGCACCAAGAGGGCAACCACACTTAGAGGGAAACTTGAGAAATCCCCTAGAAAGATAGTAAGTAGATACTTTAAAATATAAAGTGGGACAAACATGATATAATAGGTGTCTAATGTTACTTCATGAAGAAGATGAATTTGAACCAATAGTTCATGGATTGACTAGGGAATTTTTTTTTGGATATGGGTATGGATAGAGTATAGGGTTTATCTATAAGAGTGTTGAATATTTATTTGGAACATGGTTAGTGGGAACTTCAATTGAGAGCAAGTATAAGGCCACTTAACATATACACTATGTGGTACAACAAATTGAAGATATAGGACCCTCTATGAGTTACTATGGTGACTATTGAGAAGAATGTGGAAGAGAGCCTACCACAATAATTAATAGAGGTACTAGAGAAAGAGGAAGGACCAAAAGGCCAAAATGTTATAACTATGGTAAACTAGGACATTATGCTAATGAGTGCAAATGAAAAAAATGAGGAAATTCCACATGTGATTTTTGTGGTGATAAATCACTTGAATTTCTAGTTGTCCCAAATTTAATAGTTCTATAAGAATGTGTTGACACCATAAAGTAGAAAGTGAATAATTGTCTAGTCTAAATTAATCTATGATGCTAAAGTACTAATGAATAGCCAAAGTAGAGGCTAAAATGTTAGACAATGTAAGACTTCAAATATAGAAAAAATGTAGAATCTCGTTGAAAAAAGAGAAATTGGAAAAAAATACAAAGGAAAAAATGAAACACTCAAGAAAAAGGCCATGTAAAAACTTAATAAAAAAAGAAAAAAAACTCCAATAATTACCTAGGTTTATATTAATAGAAGCATATCCTAGGAGAAACTTATGAAAGTGAAGAAGAAGAAAAAATATTTAGGTAAGGGGGAACATGATTTGGTGAGAAAGAAGTCTAGAGAACTAATTAAGAAAAACAAAAAGGAGAGGATGATAGTAAGGCATGTTTCAAAGAAAAATATGTCCATAGATTAAAATAATTGGAAAATTTAGTATAATAAGAAGAGGTTAGGGTACAAGGGTTGGATATGATGAAGTTGGATAAGGTTATTTGAAATATACTCTTGAAAGATGGAATTGAAGGCTTTTCTAGCTTCATCCAATTAGTGTTAGCTTGTCAAGAAAGGGAGATAATAAGTTTAGATGACGAGGAGGAGTAAGGAAATTTTAGTTACTTTAGTTAATTTTTTTGTTAGGGTTGGGTTAATGAGAAAATTATAAGTTACTGTTCTTCTTTGTAGAATTATTGGTACAAAGTGTTATAAAGGTTGGATATTTATCAAAGAGATTTTGATTGTGAATCTTTGGGAAAAGATTCCTAACAAAAACTCTCTTGATATTAGAGTTGAGAAGAAGATAGGATATCTATGAAAGAATGCATTGATAATAATTAATAAAATACATACCTTCTCATTTACGCCTTGATTGCAATGCATATTGTTGATGAAACTAACCTACAATCCTATGTTGATGAATATGTTCCATGAAAAGATAACTAAGATAGAGGAAGGAATGCATAGAATAGGACCATTTTTTGTTTATTCTTTGTTAATGAATAAAGAAAAGCTTAGCTATGAATAGATCATCAAAGTACAATAATCAATGCACATTGATTTATAAAAGGATTGAACATTGTCTTAGGATCATTTATCTAATCATACACGTATGTCATATTTAACATAATGTCCTAGTTCACATGGTGGATTTTAGAAGTGAGGTACACCTAGTACTTTATTTGAGTTGATGAGTGTGTCAAAACACCCCTCAGCAATTAGACATGTGAGATCGATCATTTTTTAATTAATAAAATACTATTCATTTTTTAATATATTGTAGTTATTTACTGTATAAATTATAAAAATATCTTTTTATTATATTTTGTAAAACTTGATATTTACACTAATTAAATTAAATTAAATTAAATCAAACTCCTTGAAAATTCATTATAAATAAATAGATAATAATAAATAGATAATAATGTAAAATAATTTTAAAAACCCCAAATTTTTTACTAACTTTCGGAATATAAAAAATAAATATTCAAACACACGTTGGCCTTTGTAAGCTTCCCCACTGTTATGATAAATTGATTAAAAATTAAGAATAAGATATCCTGACGAGATCTCATTTGTCAAAAAAAATTGTTTTTAACAAAACTTTGACGTGGGCAATTGCAGAAATAATGGAGTCCATGAATTCAGATTTGAAGCGATGCTCTCCATCGCCTGTAATCCTAAGAATGGATATATTCTTGTGCTTCTTCAAACTGCACTTTTTTTTCTCTTAATTATTTTCTCTCAGATTTTATGTGCTTTAGTTTGATCAAAACCCTACAAAATGCAAACGCAGGATTGTGGCAGGATTGAACTTGTCACGAATCCATTTTGTGCATATACATTCCATTAAACCATATTTTTTGCAGGCATTTTATCAAACAGTTACGACCCTTGTCTATGCTTCCACATTCTGCATACAAATACAACATCTAACAAAATTCCTCCATCCGTTATCATTTGACGGATTCCATACCCTGTTCGAAAGCTCCCATTTTTGCACAGGTAGGGAGGCTGCTGGTAGAGGTTGCGGCGTCTGGCTCTACAGCTACCAGTTGCATTTGCTTGAAAGATACTGAAGCCTTTACAAAAAATCCATCTTGCATATATCCAGGAATCATGGCATTCCATGACAGCGCATTTCTTTGAGGCATTTGGTTCCACACTTAGCATACATGTCTATCAGAGCATTTTGGCTTGTCTTCTGTTCGCTGCAATAACTTTATATAACCAAACTCTTTGCCAACATCTACCAAATATCCGCTGCGCGGGAAACAATTTTTCAAATTTGGTTTGAATGCTAGGCGGAAACTGGGCGGTTCACTGCTGACCGCAACAGTTAACGGGACTCCTCAGAGAAACGGAAACAGGTACTGATGATAGGAGCAGATGTAATGGACCCCACACCAGCCACCTAAGCAGTCAACGCTTAGAGTGTGCTGGTTAAGCCCAGCCAGTAGGAACCAGTGCAAGCTCACTTGAGTTTGCCATCTGGAATTTGCAAATGAGTCTTTGATCCGATGTCAGGCACAAAATTTTCTTATTTGATATTTTGGAGAAAAATAATTTCCTTTGATTTTTGCAAAACTTTGGTATGTACTATGAATACCCTTCATAATTGGTTTTGATTGTATTGAAACTGTATATGTCGTTGATAGTATGAAAAAATGGTACGGTTGAGCCTGATTTAAGCAATACTTCTTTTCAAGCTTAGCTTGGGCAAGAGGAAAGGAAAATCACAGGTTTGAAGGGTTTATTTTGTATGAAGTAGAAATTCGTCTACCCTTTAATTAAGTATGAAACAAATTCAAAATCAAGTTGAGCTATTTTTTGGGATGGCAAATTCAGAAGGGGTATTTTCCATTATGTAATGTGCTGGCTACATCATACCATTCTTCTTTCATTGTTTTTGGCTTTAAATTTAAGCTAACCTCTGCTATAGGGTTTTCTAAATTTATCCAGGATAAAAATATATTTAACTAATAATAGAAAAACAAACTATCTGTCTTCATTTTGATTAGAGAAAAGATTATGTAACCAAATAAAAGGAAGCATAATAATTTTTGTCATGAACAAATTAACTAATTTTGTCATTGTTGGAAGATAAATTTGTAGACAATAATCCCCTCCATAAATAAATAATTACCAAAACTTCAAAATAAATGCCATCAATTTTCTTTTTTTCATGCATAAACTACATAAAATAAGTTTGGTTTGCATACTTAAAATGTTTGACATTTAATTTTTAATTACAATTTATGTTATAGTTGTATAAGATAAGTTTGAATTTTCGAAGATTATGTTCTATATAGTTCAAATGTTTACAATAAAATAATTTAATTTTTATAAATAAATTTTTTAATAAATTTATAAAATAATTTTTTTTTTAATATTTCATTTTTTTAATATCAGCTTATTAGTTAAAAAAAATTAAAACAAAACTATTCTAAATTTTTTTGATAGAACTTCTCTTCTTATATGTTAAATTTAATTGTCATTTATAATAAAAATTAAAAAGTATAAAAAGATTTTAAAAAGTGAATAACTTAAATATAAAAAAAAAATCATTTAAATTTATTTCATTATAATTTAATAATGTTAATTCAATCCCCAAATTCATCTATCTAAAATTAAATTTAAGTACCAATTTCAAACCTACCAAGAAATCATTATATAAAATTAAAAATAATTTAATTTTAAAATTCATCTATCTGAAAACATAAATTATTTGTAAAAATCAATTACTTGTAACTTGTAAACAAAGGGATCTTAAAAAAATGAAAAATACCAATTACTTGTAAAACAAATGTTGATGAAACACATTGCAAGGTGATAGATGGTGTTTTTGGGAGCCTACTGTGGGCAAGCTAGGGCACCTATGCCCTAGCTTCCTCTGTTCATTTTCCAGGCGTCTGTGAGGGGGACAGAATTTGGTGTGGTGCAGGTTGAGGCCAGGGGTGGCCGTTTTTTGATTTCTTTTTGTCTAAGCACTGGTTTCCTTCAGAGTTGCTTGGTGTTGGCTATTGGGCGCGTGGTATGGGTGCAGGGGTGGCTCTTTGCCCGCGTTCTCTATCTCCTTTGCTGGCTGGGTGGAGCTCCAGTTGTTTCTTGGTGCTGGACGGTATTCCTTGAATGTTTTCTCTTGCATGTATTTGCGGTGGGTGGGTTCTGGATTGGGGTTTTTGGTTGGTGCTTTTGGTGGGTGCTTCAATGGCAATGAATGCATCGATTGGTGAGGCGAGGGGAGATAATGCTATGACGGAGTTTGGTGATGGGGCTTCCTTTGGAAAGGGTTGGAAAAAATTGAATTCCTTTAAAATGCATAAGGTAATGGATGCTTGGAGAGGGCGCAAGTTCGTCCTGTGTTGGTGATTCAATCGGAGGCGGTCGCTGAGGATCTAGATTATTACACCTAACATGTTTTGATTTGTAAGTTTATGGGGATGAGGGTTTCCCTTTCTTTCTTGGACACTTGGATCTGCAAGACATGGTCTCTGGAGGGTGACTTTGATGTTTTGTTGGCTGCAAACAATTTCTTTCTGGTAGACTTTTCGTGCATTTCAGATCGAAATAAGGCATTTAAAGGGGGGCCTTAATTTTATAACCAAGTAGGTCTTTTCATAAAACCATGGCATGTAGGCTTTAATTCGGTAGAAGAGTTGCCTTCTAGGGTCCCAGTTTGGGTCCGCCTTCCTCGGCTACCACTTGAATGTTAGAGAACTGATATTTTACAATCGATTGTTTTATTGCTGGGTAAGCCTATTAGTCCTTCGCAACATACTTTGGATAAGAGAATCTTTTCTTATGCGAGGGTTTGTGTCAAGATTGATCTAAGTCACCCTTTGCCCGATTCTATTGATTTGACTGTTGGCTCTAATTCCTAGACCCAGCCATTGGATTATGAAATGTTGCCTTTTTGGTGTCGGCTATGTCATGAATATGGACATCTGTTGCGGAGGTGTCCTCGGGCTCTTAGTATAGGAGGTAAAATTAATGCGGATACTCAATCTAATTCGAGGGTGGAAAAGGGTAAGGATCTAGTGTAGGGCTTGGCAGCGGACAAATAAGGTTTTGTTCCTGTTAAACCTCGTAATCGAGGACGGGGTCAAAAGAGGCCTTTTCAAGATAGACAGGAAGGAGAAACTTTCAATAGATTTGAGGCTTTTGATGGGTTAGTTCAGGAGGAAGGGTTTACTGTTGACATGTAGATGGTGGATGGCGCTGGTTCTAAGGAGTTGGATGTGGTACTGCCTTCGGTGACCCCTAGAGTGGCTCAACTTGGTGACCTGGATCCTTAGATGGTGTCCAGTCTAGCTCCTTCCGCTCTAGCTATTGGTGTGGGGAATGGGGTGGTTGATGATTCTGGTGGCCCTTTTGGTGCTGGTAAGGTCCACTCGGAGGATCAGGATAGCCCTGATTTAGGTAAGTTTAGACCTTCTTCCTCTATTTTGGGTGTGTAGCAAAAATCTTTTAAGAAAGGGACACCTGAGAAATTAGTTAAGGTTGGTCACAAAAAGGACCAAGAAAAGGTGAAGCTTGCTGGAGAGACATTAGTTGAGGCTAGTTTGGTGAAGACTATTGATGCTCACTTTTCCCAACCCCAACGATGATAGTTATTTCTTGGAATGTGAGGTGTATGAATAGCATCCCTAGACAAAAGGCTATTCGCGATTTGATCCACATTCATTCTTCGGATGTGATTTTCTTACATGAAACTAAGTTATCTTTGGATAATATGTTAGGTGTGGCTCCTAAGATTTGGAGTCGTGGACAATGTCAATGTGTGGGTGCTTCTGGTAATTCTGGTGGAGTGGCTTATTTTTGGGATCCCCGAAAGGTTAGTCCAATTTGGTGGATCTCCTGTAAGAGTTCGATTTCTTGTGTTGCTTCTCATTTAGAATCAGGAGAGAAAGTTATTTTCTCTATTATTTATGCTCTGATTGATTTCCAAGGTAAAGTGCATCTGTGGGATCATGTTAGATATGTGAGATCTTTGGATCCTGGCTGGTGATTTTAATGCTATCATTTCTTTAGAAGAGAAGAGGGGAGGTAGTGCTCACTTGGAGCCTTCCTCTAGGCTCTTGCAGGATAATATGGCCCTTTTGAGGTTCGTGGATGTCAAGCCAACTAATGGAGTTTTCACATGGAATAATAGGAGAACTGGCGATGCTGCTATTTCTGAAAGACTTGATAGGTTTTTGGTGTCCAGTTTTTGGATGGGGGATAGGTGGATGATTAGCTCTGAAATATTGGATTGTCGAGGCTCTGACCACTGGCCAATTAAGCTTGTGGTTGTTGTGCCTCAACGATGTGCTAGAAAGACTTTCAAGTTCCAACTTATGTGGCTCCGAGATGAGTCTCTTCATGATATGATTTCTGGCTGGTGGGATCTTGGAAAGCCAGCTTATGGCACTGCTATGTACTCATTCTCAAAGAGGTTACAGTTCATCAAATACAAGTTGAAAAGATGGAATAGGCAACATTTTGGTAATTTGTTTCATGAAAAAATGAAGGCTCAGGATAATTTGGACATAATCACTAGGCAGATTCGTGATCAAGGCCTAACGAATGAGTTGAGTTTGTTAGAAATGGCTGCAACAAAAGAGGTAGAGGAATGGGAGTTAAGAGAAGAAATTTTTTGGAAACAAAAGTCCCGTATTGAATGGCTTTAGGTTGGGGATAGGAATACTTCTTTTTTTCACAACTCTGTTAAAGACCAGAGGCAAGGTAATGTTATTTCCTCTCTTGTGCTATCTGATGGGGAAATTTTGTCCTCTTTTTCCTCTATCTCTGCGGAATGTATTCGGTATTTCTCTTCTTTATTTTTTGAGGATTCACCTCTAGCCGAGAAGGCTGAAACAAGGATTTTGAATTATATTCCGCAACTGGTGTGTAATGAAATGAATGAATCATTGCTCTCTCCTATTACCTTGTTGGAGCTTGAGAATGTTGTGTTTCAGATGAAGAAAGGTAAAGCACCGGGGCTTGATGGATTCCCTGTTGAATTTTTTTAGGAGTTTTGGGAGGTGGTTAAGTTGGACCTCTTAGAGGTTGTTAAGGAATCTTTCATGAATAAGCAAATGTTGAAGTCTCTGAATGCAACTTTTTTAGTTCTCATTCCAAAGAAGGAGGGGGCTAATTCTTTGGATCTTTTTTAGCCTATTGCATTATGTAATGTGGTTTATAAGATCATTACTAAGTTGATTGCTGACAGGCTGAAACCTTGGCTTGGTGAGTTAATCTTTGAGGAGCAGGGTGGTTTTGTTGCTAGTAGGTAGATCATGGATGGTGTTGTGATTGCAGCTGAGACCATCCATTCTATGGAATCTTCAAAAGAAAAATCTATGTTTATCAAGCTGGACATGGCTAAAGCGTATGATTGCATTAAATGGAGCTTTTTGTTTAAGATTCTTGGAGCTTTTGGCTTTGCGAGTGATTGGATTGAATGGGTTAGGAGTTGTGTTACTTCTTCCTCCTTCTCAGTGCTTCTCAATGGAGATCCCACTGAGTTGTTTGGTGCTTCTAGGGGCCTCATACAAGGAGATCCTTTGTCGCCCTACTTATTCATCCTACTTGCGGAAGGTTTGGGAAGGCTTATCCGTGCTCAGGTTGCTAGCGGCTTAATTCAGGGTTGGAATTGGGGAAATGGTCTTCCTCCTCAATCTCATCTTCAGTTTGTTGATGATACTGCCTTGATGAGCAGGGCAAGGGTTGAGGAGGCTTTGAACTGGTGTAGTGTTTTGGACAGCTACTTGGTGGCCTCTAGGCAACACATTAATGAGGGGAAGTCTCTCATTTACTTCTTCCATACTCCTAAGGTTATCTAAAGGAGATTAGCTGGTATTCTTTGTTTCTAGATCGGTTTGCTTCCTTTTCTCTATCTTGGAATCCCTCTTGCTATTCGTTCTCTCCCTAAAAGGTTTTGGCAAGAGACTATTGACAAGTTTCACAGATTGGTCAGCCATTGGACTTGCAGGTGGCTTTCTTCAGCTGAAAGAGTGACTCTCCAAAAGTCGGTGGTCCAGGCTCTCCCTCTTTACAGGTGCTTTGTTCTTTCTGCTCCTTCAAGTTTTATTCAAGATTTTGAGAGACTGTCTCATCAGTTCCTGTTGTCTGGCAACCTTCTTCATAGAAAGTGGAGCTTGGTGAAATGGGATGTTGTCTGTAGGCTAAAATAGGAGGGGGGTCTTGGTCTACGATGAACTGATTTGAATGGGCAGGCCTTGGCTGCTAAGCTGTATTGGCGCTGGTGTTCTCAGCAACATATGTGGTGGGCTAAAATTCTTACCCTCAAATATTTGGGTGTGGTGGAAAGCATGGAGGTCGTAAGATTCAATTTGGAGGGGAGAGGTTCTATGATCTGGAGTACCCTCAAACGGGGTGCCAAGCTAGTGAAACAGGGCCTTTTTTGGATTTCTAATGGGGGCCGGGAAGCTCTTTTCTGGCATGATTCTTGGGATGGACATCCCCCTATTTTGTCTTCTCATCCCCACCTTCAGAACTTGTGCCAAATTTTTGAGGAAGCGGGTTGGTGTCATGTGGCTGACTTCAAAACTCAACATTCTTTGAGTCAAATTACTATGTCCAAGTGGAAGGACCCTCAAGATTGGCCTCCTGAGGGGATTTTGGAGGATCATCAAGTGCTTGCTAAGATTCTTTTGGATCGCGCTTGCAACTCTTTTCTTGGGAGAGATGTGCTTGCTTGGGGTCCAGATTTGTGAGGTAAATTTTCGGTTGCCTCTAGTTATCAAGCTTTGGATAAACAGGTCTTTGGGAGCTCTGAGGTTCCTTGGTGGAAGCATGTTTGGAATAAATTTGCTTGGCCTAAGTGTAATTTTTTCTCTTGGCTTGTTGTCCAAGGTAAGTGTCTTACTTGGGACAATCTTTGGAAACAGGGGTTCCAGGGCCCTTCCATGTGTGTTTTGTGTGGTCAGCATGAGGAATGCTTCTCACATCTCTTTTTTCAGTGTTTCTTTACTAAGGATATCTGGCATCATTGGTGGAATCTCTGGAGCTTACCGTGTTGCCATGTCTTTACCTTGGTTGATTTTTGGAGGAGACAGGGATCATCTCCTCCCAATGCCTCTTTTCTTAAAATTGCTTGGAGCATTGGCCCTAGTTTGATTGTTTGGCATATTTGGTTGGAGCACAATAGATGGATTTTCTTGGATAAAAAATTGATCTCTGAACAACTTTGGAGGCGGATCCTTGGGGCTCTACAGGAGACTTTGTCTGCAAAGTGTGATTTGTCTGTGCCTGTTGATCCTGGGGAATTGGGTGTTGTTAATTCCCTAGGTCTTGTGGCTGGGGATATGAGAAATTTGGGTAGGGTGCATCGTAGACGTGGGCACGAGAGGGTGGCTCGTGATGGTTTCTGGTGTCCGCCTACTCTAGGGGAGCTAAAAATCAATACAGATGGGTCCTCTAGGGGTAATCCTGGACATGCTGGAGTTGGCGGTATTGGTAGAGATAGCTTGGGAGTGGTGGTGTTTTTCTTTTCTATGTATCATGGTTTGTATACCAATAATCTTATGGAGGATAGTGCTATTCTTATGGCGATTGAGCATGCGGTTGGCCTTGGGTGGCGGCGGATTGTTTGTGAATCTGATTCTTAGGTGGTAATTGATATGTTACATAAGTGATAGTTGGAGGATGTGAATTGGCAGCTTGATGTGGTTGTCAAGCAGATTATTTCTATGTGCTCTTCTTTGGAGTCCATTATTTTCCTCCATATTCTACAAGAGTGGAATAGGGTAGCTGATGGATTGGCTAAATGGGCGATAGAGAGGACTGATTCTTGGTGTGTGGATGGTTGGGGCAATCTTCCAAATGACTTGGCCCCTGTCCTTGAGGAGTGGGTCGCTGAGGATATGAGGTGCTTCTTGGGTGTGAATTAATTCTTGTTTTGTTGGGCCCCCTATGGCTTCTTTCTTCTAACTTTGTAGTGTTGTTCTGATTCAATAAAGTTTTTACCCTCTTTTTTATTTTTTATTTTTAAAAAAATGTTGTATTTGAAAAAATTGAAAATTGAAAAATCTTATTATGTTATTATTCATATGGATATCGTATATATATTTAAAAAAATGTAAAATTAGAAAAGATTGATAATTAATAATAAATGTAAAAAAATTATATTTATGTTACAATTCACAAGAAATTTCTAATTTTGGTTTAAACCTAGAAATGGCTATCCCACTCTGTGCTTGAATGGCTATCCTGCCCTCTGCTGAAACCCTCTTTTTTTCTGTGGATGATGTGTTGTTGGCTTCTGGTGTGTCATTGGCTTTTGGTGTGTAGTAGACTTCTAGTGTGTCATTGACTTTTGCTAGGTCAATTTTGGCTATTGTTGTGTTGTGTGCTGTTGGCTCGTGGGTGTCTATTGATGGCTCGCCACTTGCTATTAGGTCACTGCTATCTTCAGCTATGTCCCCTAATGGTTCATTTCCTTTGCTAGGTGGGTTTACTATTTCTAATTTTCCTCCTTTAGGGTTTGGATCACTAAACTTGGATGTCCCTCTTTCGTGCCCTGCTTCTTAGTCCTTTTCTAAGGTGGTTGGTTCTAGTGGTAAAATCTCTTTTTCTTCTTTGCCCTCGTTTAAGGGTAATCCCTTATGGTGCTCTTCTTCTGCCTCTATTGTTATTTGTGGGCAGGAGATGTTGGATAAAGAAGATTATTTTTCTCATTCTTCTCTTATTTGTAGATTTAATGGTTTATGGCCTTCCCTTCCAAATTTACACAAATGGGTTTTGGAGTCTTGAAGGCCTATTATTAAGGATAGGATTGAACTCTATCCTTCAACCAGGGGATTTTTTGTGGCTGCCTTTCAATCTGAGGAGGATAGGGCTCGACTATTGGAAGGGGTGTTTGGTTGTGGGGAAAACACTCACTTTCTCTCCAGCCTTGGTTCCCTTCTTTCAACCCTCTTTCTAAATCTATTAGTGTTGGTCCTACTTGGGTTAGACTTCCTAATCTGCCTCTTTAGTTTTGGACTCCTTGCTTTGAGTCTATTGGAAATGCTATTGGTAGGTTTATTATGGTTGATTCGTCTTCTCTTATCTATGATCATCCTACTTTCTCCTGCATTCTTGTGGACGTTGATATCTCAAAATATTTACCTGGGGAGGTCATTTTGATGGTGGGGGCTAGACCATGGTCTTAGATTCTTGATTATGAATGTCTTCCTTTTCTTTGTAGGAGATGCTTTTCTACAAGTCATTTGGCTACTAACTGTTAGAAATATCGTCGGTGTTATGCTACTTAGTGGAAAGATGCTCTTCATGAGCATCTTACTGTGGGTGAATCTTTTGTTTTGGGCAATGATTCTAGGGATGATGTCTTTCCCCCTAAAGTCATGGCTTCTTCTATTGATGGTTCTCAGTTTCCTTCTGTTGTTGCTATTGGGTCTTCTGCAATTGTTGTTGGGGTTTTTGGTATGTTGTTGTTGTTGCTGTTGTTAGTTCCTTTGCAACTACTGGTTCATTTGCAGTTGCTACTAATGTGATCGATATGTATATAGTTGCTACTGCGATTGGTGAGGTTGTTGTTGTTGTTGTTGATGTTTTTGTTGATGGTGCTATGATGTAAGACCCTGCCTCACATGTGATTAGTAAAACCCAAAATTATTTCATGTTTCCCTAAATAGATGGTAAGATGTATTAAAGATGATAAATAGTGTGATTGTGTAATAATATTCTGACATTTTGTTTAATTTTCACTACCACATGAAGGTGTTAAGAACTCACAAATTATGGAATATGAATTAAAATTTTAAATGGAATTGTTGCATAGATAAATATTAGTATATTAAGCTTGCAAATTTATGTCGTACATGATTGGTACTTGCTATTGCATTGGCAATGTGTAGGAAAATAAGGGAGCGAGTATGAGAGGAGAAAACCATTGAAAGCAAATCAAAAGACATCTTATGGTGGATATAGATTTGAACCTTTTTGGGGCTTAGAAATGAATAAATTTAATATGTGGTAAATTATTATGGTAAGGGTTGATACTAAAGGGATATTAGATTATGTGTTATGTGGGCATAAGTAGGGTTAGGGATTAGGAACCCTCATCCAAGTGTGAAACTCGGATGGATCCTTAAGTGGGTTTTAAAGAGGGTTGTTGTTCAATTTCCTTAGTTGAAATGCAAAAATAAACCCTCTAGGGTCTATACCATAGTGGTAGGGGTCAAGTAGGCATGTAATAGTGCCCCTAGGACATGTTTTGACCTCTAAACATTCCTCATTATGAAGAGTGGCGGGTTTTGAAGAGAGGATGGGATAAAAAAATGGAGGGGTTGTCCAAGTACATGTTTCTTCTTCAATAAGAAAAAGAATCTCATTGATGGAAGTAGGTATACTCCACACCTCCCCATCCAAAAGTTGCAAGTTGAAACTCCAATATATGATGGAGAGGAAGGAGAGGGGTGTGACCACTTCTCCTCTTGGAGAACTTGAATGAAGATGGTAGAAAGAATGAGAAGAGGAGAGGAGTCCACATTTTGGAAAGATAGTGAGCAAGATGGTTTGGCTTGGAGAGGAATGATGGATAGAAGGGTTCAATTCCTTCATCTAAGAGAATAGAGATAAGTTTTCCCTAATTCCATTTACCCTTGTTATCAGTTGTAAGTGATGGAACCTTAATTCTCATTGTTCCATCTTAAACCCTTGTTTCATTTAGGAGGGTTTTTGAAATTATGCTCTTTTAAAATCAATTAAGTGCTCTATTTGGTTTTTGACTCCTTATTGCCTATTGCCGGTCACTATTTTAATACCATCTATTAGGTAGCCAGTTTCCTCATCATGAGTTCAAAAAATCAAGCTATGTCATGACTTTGGGGCTCTTGAGCTTTTGTTTTATCAATTGTATCGTCCTAGGAACCCCCCCAGTCATAATAATTTATTGAGCACATGCATAAAAGTTCACTTAAGTTCAACTAGCCTTGTATCCTTATCCCTCATTGCTGATCACTTTTGAGGTATGTGTTTTACATTAGCGATGAGCGATGATGTGATATCTCTATTGTGTTTCCCATCACTAATTGTTCTCTAAGTTCCTTTTTATGATTAGTGATGAGTGAGGTTCTTAAGGGATCACTTATCGCTAATATTTTTGAGTTCTTAAGGTTGTAATAGCGATAAGCGATGACTTCTCACTTCATGATCCAAGTTTCATCGCCCATCGCCAATATGTTGTAAAGGGATTATTTATTATTAGCAATGAGAGAGATTGTGATTTCCCAGTTGTATCGCACCTTGTAGATTTTTTTGAGTGCTAAGGTCATGATTAGCGATGGGCAATATGGTCTCTTATGAGGAATTTTCTCTCGCTAATTTGGCTACATTCTATTTGTGATGTCTTTTATTGCTATGCAAGTGTACGTGTCAAACTATGGTACTTGCATCTCTTGTCACTGATTTGAGTCAAGGTGCAGAGTTTAAATTAGCGAGGAGCGATGAAGATGAGGCTAATCAAGAGTCCAGCCATTGATCTAAGGGTTGAGATCTTGTTGCACAAGGTACTTACATCACTGATAAAGATGAAAAAGAACAAAGTAAATTACCAATTGGCGACAATTACTACATGAAGAAGAAATGTGTTGGAATCTTAAGGATTTCGTATAAAGCATAAAGAAAAGTAGCAAGATAGATTATCTACCATTGATACAGTTTTAAATTTGAAGGATCAACTATCAAGGTTCAAAATTTAACAGCTACTTGTCACTTCGCTCGCGCGAGCTTACTATCAAATATTAATGGTGACATGGTCCCCTCTCAATCATAACTGAAAGTAGATATCTAGTTTATTGTGCATCCTATTTCACTGGCTAGCGGTCCGAGGAATACTAGAGACTGAAGAATTTGCGAGAAAAACTCCAAAGATTATCTACAACAAGGGTGGCATAGCTTTTGACCAGGTAAGAAAAATTGATACCTCCTATTTAGAAGTTGAGTTTTGTCCTATCATAATTATGAAGGGTTTTTTCTAGTTATAAGAAATTGTAAACCCTAACCTCCATTTGCATTATAAGCATGAATGAACTAGAGCCTAGTGAGTCCAGTGTTAGACCTAAAAGGAAACCAAAAAAAAGAGGGTCAAAAGACCTAAAACTTAGCATGTTCTAGCTGAAGTCGAGCCCAAACCAGTAGCTATCTATAACCCTTTGCTTGGTACTCCTGTGGCTTCCACAAGATCTAGAAGTGCGAAAAGGAAACATAAAATTTCATGCAAGAGACTTCTAGAGGTATTAGAGAGGGAGGGTCACGAATTGGAAAAAGGCCCACAAGACAAGTTGTTGTTACCACTAGGTTGATTGATGATGCTAGTGAGATTGGTGAGAAACCCCAGTCCTAGAGTGGATGGAAATTGTTTAAGTATGCTTTCAATAGGAGAAATTCTAGTAAGCCTGCATGCTTCTTATGGGGGTTGAACTTGGGAAAGCTAGTAGTTCCAAATGTTTTTGTAGAAGTTGACTTAATGATGGAGCTAGGAAGGCACTATGACCCTACTAATAGGAAAATCAAGAGTGAGAATGGTAATATGATTTTAGAGGTAACTAAGGATAAAATTTTGGATGTGTTTGGGTCGAATCCCAATTACATTGCAAACTTCAGGTGTCCTGACTTGTATGTTGAATATCGAGGAATGAAATTTGCATATAAAGAATCAATACTAGTGCGACATAGAAGGAACAAAAAAAAGTTCACTGTTCAGGATGTTGAGCCTATTGAGTGTGAAGAATTTGGAGACTATTTCAAGAACACTTACTATTTTTTGAACTAGGTGCGAGCTTGAGATTTTGAGGTCAGAATAGCCCCTAATTTGTTGGTGATGGTGGTAGATATACAAGAATATAATCGAAACATTGGTTTTGATTATGATAACTTTGTTGCCCAACAAATGCATGAGGATTTTCTTAATTTGAAAAAGGGATCACTCCCTCTATCTTTCCATCATTATTCTTTACTGATGTACATGCTCTTATGGGAAGGGGATTATGAGTGGAAAAAAGTTTTGAATTTAAGGATTGTGAACAATGAAAATGAAGCCATCCCTATGCAAATGTGGACATATATTTGGGATTAGGGATTGCTCCAATTCTAATTACATTTTTTTTTCCAATATTATAAGACATGGTATCTTAGAGTCATTGGGTGCGGCACCTAGATTCAGACTTTCTCCAGAAATCAAGAATGTTATGCACCCAATGGATGTACTAGGTTCTACAACCACACATAATTGGGCTGATTGGTTCTTACATTCTAAATATTCTTTGATTAGGGTTTATGGAGCTAAAGTGGCACCCCATTGCTTACCCTTGTATGTTTCAAAAAAGTTTTCTTTCATGGAGCTCATGTGGAAAATGGAGGTCATGGATTTTGAAATGTTTAGAAGGGATAGAAAGGGCTCTATGTTATTCCCCCAATGCTATTTTGCTTATTTTAAGGTCACTTCCCTTGAAGGATATGCGAAGTTGGGAATTATGGTAAATAATCTTAGAATACCTATAGATGAGGTGAGAATTTTTGATCTAGAAGGATTTGTGGCTAAAAAGAGAAGACAAAAGAACATAGGCATCATTTGTCATGAGTTTTTCTATAAAGATGATGTACTAAGGAACCTGACAAGTGATGAGGTTGTTATGGCTAGGAAAAGGGAATGGACAACTATGACAAACCTTGAGGAGAAGATTATGAAAAGGAATGCCTTCTACATCATTCCATACAATGAATTGCAAAACCTTTGGAGAGGGCCTTTTCTATGATAAGGGATTATCAGTCTGGTCAATTTAAAATAAAAGTAAAGGAGGTTGTAGACAGGGCCCATATCCTTTTAGAGCAACAACAACAACAAGAAGCTATGGATATCCTAGAGAGGTTTGAAGATGTTCAGGAGGTCAGAGAGGAACAAGTGGTAGAACATGCACCAAGAAATGAAGAAGTTAAGCAAAAATTTCGTCCTCCGCATATTGAAGAGACTCATAGTTCAAATGTGCCTCTTGATAGGATTGTCCAGTGGCATTATGATAGAGAAAATGATGATGATCCTAGGATTAGGGAATATGATGAGTTCTTGGATGATGATAAATTTGTGCAGACCAAAGAGTTTTAGGAATTTATGATCCAACAAAGGGGTAAATAAATAAAAGAGAGACTAGAAGTAGCTTGAGCCAATGTTGAACCTTCCTATCAGGAAGAAGCTGAGAAAGCAGAAGACGAAAAGATTCAGGATAAAATTCCAACCATTACTCCTATTGAAGCTCGCAGAATTGTTAAGGATAGTGGAATTATGCTATTACCAGGGTGTACCATCATAGCTACCATTTCCTATGATCCAGTTAGAAGAGATCCTCAAGCTCTGATAAATGGAGATCAATTTGAGAATAAAGTATTTGGTTCCAGATATAGTCCAAAGTTGCATACCCTTGCAATTTGGTCAATGGCACCTAATACTAACAAACATGAGGTTGCTAGGCCAATTGAAGAAGTCATGAGTTCACTAGTGTTCAAAAGAGCTACTGACATTACCCCTATCTAGGAAACTGAATTAGCTGCACATGCTGCAATGCTTAGTGTGGATACTGCACATATTTCTCAAAAGAAATATGAATCTTTGGTCAAGGAATATAATAAGGCTTTGAATGAATTGAGTCGAATGAGTGCTACCATTCAAGCTACCCAAAAGATAGTGACTCAGCCTTCTCCCTCTTCCTCATTTGATATGTCTAAGCAAGATAGAGAAACTTTGGCCCTTAGAATTGATGATTTAAAAGGAAAGTTAACTACTAAAGAGGAAAATGTCAACCAGGCTAAATTAGAGACAGTCAAGGTAGCCAATGAGATTTTTAGGGATGTACTCAACCATAGAGTAACCAAGTTGGTTCGCAAGGCTAACGAAGTATGGGCCACGTATAAAAACATTCATGAGGCAAATACAAAGTATCTCCAAGTACAGGAAGCCTTTAGGAATGAGTGGAACAATTGGATTGTTAGAGTGAGTGCTCTAAAAGAGATGATGCCAAAAGTAGAAGAAGATCTCCAGGAACCCACAAATATTCTTGACATCTTGAAGACTATTGACTCAATACATGAGGTAACAACTTTCCATGGAAAATTGGGAATACAACTCCAAAACAAGTTGAAAATATTCAAAGAAATGGAGAATCGTGGCATGCCTAAAATATTGAATTTCAAGGATGAATTACATCCGTTTGACACCTAGAAGGAAGATTTGGGAGGATTGCTTGATTTTTCTATGATGCATCTATCTGTCACTAATTACCTCTTGCTCAATTCAAACATTGATATGATGGGAGAAATTGAGTAAAAAATGGATATATTTGCTAAGGAAGCCAAAATCTTAATTGATGCAAGGTACTCCCAGTATACTACTAAGGTGCAAGATTTATTGAATGTTAAATGGCCCACTGAGGAGGAGTACAATGTTTGGTTGGAGAAGTATATAGAGTGAATAAGGAGAATAATGGATAGGGGAGGAATGATACATAGCCTGAAAATAGTACAGATTAGGCTTTTGATAAAACATGGGAAATATTATTCTCTCCTCAATGCTCAAAGTGATTAGCACATGGTGCTATTGTGGATTAAATAGTTTTTGACCTTTTTTTGTTTTCTTTGCCTTGCTTCATAAGTTTTGCTGTTTTTGATTTCCTTATAGTTGACATTTGGAACACATGGAGAATATCCTGTGACTGATGTAACATACTAATGATGTCTTTTAAGGTGGGACCTATTTTCCATGAAGATTTAAAGATTTTTTTGCCTCATGTTTAGTTGTTTCACCTAAAGACTCAAGCATAACCATGAAGGGAATATTGTTGCAAGCAGTCCTATGAAATCATGACATGTGTGCTATCTAGTCTAAGGCTTGTTTTGCTCCTTCATCTCTATAAGAAGGAATTTAGGACTAGAAGCAAAGAGATTTAGAAAATTTTGAGTTGATATTGTTAGTGTTATCAAGAAAATACGAAGCAAGTGTTAGGGTCTTTGTTTTAAGTTCATTTTGGAGTTCATACTCATGCATGTAAGACCGATAATGGTATAGCATTTTATGATACATATTAATATTGGTTTCACAGTTATTTTCTCTCCTTGTATGTGTGTTATAAGTTATGATTGAAAGAAGTCAAATATTTCCTTCATTTGTCTCTCTCATTATCTAATGGATGTTCAGTTTCATATTTTCCTATTGATTCAATGAATTGATGTAAATGCTTATATGAAAATGATAACTTATAATTACTATGTTTTAGGATATCTGTAAGAAGTAATAATCTTGGAGTCACAGAGAAATATTGTAATGCAAGATTTCTTGGGATTATACGTCTTATTGTTTGAATTTTTATCAGTTTATGTTAAAGGATATTGACTTTGTGCTATAGATAAAGACACCGGTTCATGTGGGATATTAGTATTACATTTACAGTGTTGATTCATTACTACTCAATCTTTTAACCATAAAATTTCAAAAGGAACATTGTTGTTACTCATTTTTTAGGTGTTTTCTCTCTCATAATCAACTTATACAACATTAGCACGATAAACTTCCAACTTATTTAATGCTGCTATTAAGTGATATCATGAGAGATATTTGTTATTAACAATGTATTTGGTTGCAATTATAATAGATTTTTAGGTATACATTATGGGATCACCCTCCCAAGTTTCACATAGCCCAAAGAGTAGGAATAGAAGTTTAAGCAGCCTCTATTCGTTCGTTGGCCAATCCCTTTAGTATTATTGATAATTGGAAATAGAAAAATCCATAGGTATGTCTAGAGATTAGTTTGGTTCTTAAAAAATAACCAACAATAAGAACATAACTTAGTGTAGATATTATGGTTGAAAATAGAAGTAGAGAATCTAGATGTATGAAATTGGTGATATGTTAGTAGTATCACTTCTATAAAAATGAGAAAATACTCCATTTATCATCATGGAGCTTAAAAATTCCTTGCTCATGGGTATGCTTAGAGCCCACGAGGCTCCATGACGCCATTACGGTAGGGTGGAGAGCAAGCCAGGTTCAATTGTTTGTCATCCTTTGTATTTCTTAAAATTAGTTTGTAAGAGGGAAAGCTATTGTTTTGTTGTATCACGGAAGTAAGTGGGAAAAAGAGCAGTCCTTGTTTATTAGTTTGCTACTCATTCATTTTTGTGTGTAATCATAATGTGGAATGGTGAACATTTCATGATTTTGTGTTAATGAAGTGTTTGAAGCAAAGAGTTGTTTTTATTTGATTGTTTGAAGGAAATATATTGTTTTGGCTGCATCCTCTCAAATAATAGAGTATTCAAATCAAATAGTATTTTTTTAGATCTTTTAGCAATCTGCCCATATGGAGAAATTGCATTTTATGCAACGATAACTAAATGATTAAGGCTTAAATGAAGTTTAAAGTGGTAAGAAAACAGTGTGTTAAAAGAAATATGTACGAGAGATCGTTGTATATTTACTTTCATAAGATCATATAGCCAGAGAAGAAAACTGTGATAGTTGTACTCAAAATGGGTACCAATCTTATACAGGGAAAAATAGAAAATACTTGATTGCTTCCTCTTAAGTTGCTCATTTAATCGATGCCTATACTGTTCAATAATACTTATAATCTATACTCTGCCTTGTTAAAATTTACTTAATATAGCCATCGATCTCATTAAAGAAATGCATAAGGGAAATAATCATTAGCTTATGTGGATGCGGAGCAAGAACAGATAGATTTCAATGTAACCAAGGTCCTCTTTGTAGAGCTATTCTTATTTCGGCCTGCTCATGCAAAACAATAAAAGGATAAAATGGAGTAATAACAGGGGTTGCATTTGACAGAGTAGGGAACACCTTGGTTTTATGCAACAAACTTCCTGTCTTGAGAACCCACCAAACATGATAGTCTTTTACCTTGTAGAATCGAGCAGTTATGTATGAGAAATTAAACATCTATGCATGTGGATAAAATGCATGTTGTGAGATCTATGAAGTAAAGCCTATGGCGTCGTTGGACAAAATGGTAGGGTTAATGGGAGGCCTGCGAGTTCAAAATTCATCTCTTGAATAAATTTAGTTTCCAATATTTATCACACAACCACTGACCTTATTAATGGCAAGAAGTCTTATCTTGGGGAATCACGCATAATCAGCCCTATCCCTGCAGAATACCAATTCATGGATTAGCTTCCATACGCTCTAGTTGAGTTTGCAATAGTTTCCATTCATATCGAGCCTATACTATAAGTCGCACAGAGGTGCAGTATCGCCTGGTAAGTCACTGCGTGAGCTTGCACAGGAGTCTCATAACTGAGCAACAATTTATATCATATATATATATCTCCTTGGCTGAAACATTACAAAGAGACTCGAATTCTTTGCCTACTTGTGTGGATTCTTATGCAATGTACTCAACAGAATTTAAAACGCCTTGGTGAAGAATAGCTGATAGAGATTGCATTCAATACTGAGTATAAAATCTTAACTTCTCCTAGACGCCTCAGCCAGACACAATTAACTCTCACACAAATAAACCATGACAGGAAAATGCATATATGTTCTTCTACAAAAGAATTTTAAGTGGTTTTCACCGAGTAAAATTATGCGCATACTCTCATTTTATTTTACAAGTTTCAAAAAAAATTATATCAACAATTGAATGTGTCCTGGCTCTGCTCCATTTTAGCGGAGTTGTCACACAATAAATCAAAATTTAGTAAATCTGGAAGTGGCATTTAAGTACACGCTCTCAAATACATCCAGTGATGACTTAAGGGATGGTTGGTGGGATCATTAGGGGGAGGGTCCAATACCTAATAGTTGTTTATATAATGTCTAATAGTTGTGATTTGACTATCCATAATTAAGCAAAATGTATGATTTTGATCTAAAAAGCAACCAATCATGTGATACCACATTAGCGCTCAACTACCCATGATGTACGAGTATTGGTCTCACTATTTTTTGCGGCCTTTTTGGACACCTTGACAAAAAACATGCTGATGTGGCATCATATTTGATGATGTGACCCTGAAACCTTAGTTATAAGCAGAGAACTTGCCAAGTAAACTGCTGTAAAAAATTAGGAGTGATTTGAAATTTTGACGTAGAATAATGCCCGAAGTTAGGGTGCACTACTACTGGGCCCTCTCCCCTAAAGAGGGTGCCCAAATTGTGATAGGCATGGCTAGTAATAATTAGTGCGCATTTCGTCTCAATGGATATCGTGGTAGCGATGAAAATAATTGGTAAATAATTTTAGTCCTGTATGGTTTCTCTGCTTGTTAGGTGACTAAGGCGTGCTGGAAATAAATCGTGATCAACGTAAATTCCACAAGCGATTCTAATTACCTCGCCAGAACTGTTAGTTATGTAGTAGTTGCATGATATGACGTGAGATGGAAAAACTGAATCAGAAAAGAAATTGGAGCAGAGAAAATATATTATTAAGTCTCCTCCGAGTGTTTCATGTTAACTTTGTGCCCTAAATCTCTCTTCAATGTTGGTGATTTACTTTCGCTTAAAAATGGATGAAATTATTCTGCATATAAGCCTATAAACCTGCAGTCAAGATTTAGTAGACAAGCATTATATAAATGAGGTGGAGAGTAGCATGGCTCAAAGTGTTAAATTATTATATATTATGAAGTAATGTTGCACTACTGTTCACTTTTTCCCCTCACGTAATTGATGTCCTCTTCCCATATTTCCATCTCATTGTATTTTTTAGATAACTTTTCATTACCTTGTAGATCTTCTAAAATCAAGGCATTTTACATGTTAGAAAATGATTAGGCTTCCATGCTCCTAGAAAAAAGAGTTTTAAAGTGAGTGAAACTTTAAAATAAATTATATTTATGGTAAAAAGAGGGGAATATATCCCATGCTAAGAAAATGTTCTATAAAAGAATGAATATATATTTAATTATATCTGCTATTCTCCAATCTTAAAAACCTATTTATTAAACTAATATATACACCATCATATTTAGGGAAATCCTTTAAAAAGTCTAGTTTCTTTTTATAAAGGAGAAAGAATCCTAGTTATTTTCTTAGAACCTTTGTTTTAGAATTTAATTTAATTATTTTAAAATTGAGTACGATGTTTATAAGTTAGTTAATTTAAATGTAGTGAATATATATAATAAAATTTTAATTGGAATATTTGTTTAATTTAGTTTTATTTTTTTATAATATCTTAGTCAATTTAGTTTATTTATTTATTTTTTACATTTTTCTTTTATAAGAATATATTGGAATAATTAAATTAATAAAACTTAAGTTTAGAGTGGAGTTAAATGTAAGTGGAGGTCAATATAATATTAATGTTAGTTTTACCAAGAGGAAATCTGAGATTGTGGAAGGTTAAATTTTGACTTCTGAAATAGTAATATTATTGTGGGGTCTTTGAACAATAATTGTACTATTAAAGATTGTATTCAATTAACTAATAATTTTATTTGAAAATTAACTATTAACAAGGAGGTGGTCATCATTGATTACAATCATGGGTTAAGGCATAACAACCTTGTACTTAATTTGGTTGTTGGTATTCTTTGTTTATCTTTTAAGCAGTTGTTTGTATCTTTTGTAGTTTTTGGGTTTTTGGATGTTGTTGACTATCTAGTGTTGTTTTTCTTATAATAAAAACAAGAAATTTCTAAATTATATACAAAATAAATCTTAAAAGTTAAAAAAAAATTGTGACAATTTTATTAAAATATATAAATTGTAAAAGACAATTACTAACACAAATGTTAATTCAATCCCAAATTCATCTATCTAAAATCAAATTTAAATATCAATTTCAAACCTACCAAGAAATCATTATATAAAATTAAAAATAATTTAATCTTAAAATTCATCTATCTAAAAACATTAAATTATTATCTTATGTTATTATTTATATGCATATACATTTAAAAAATGTAAAATTAGAAAATATTGATAATTAATAATAAATGTAAAAAAATTATATTTATGTTACAATGGTAATGGTAAAGCGAATAAATCTTAACCAGCTCTCTAGCCTAACTAATAATTTATTATTTTAGCACATAACTATTTGATTATTAAAAAAACTAATGTTTAACTATACTAAATTTACTATTTTCCAATGTTCAACTGACCTAAATTAAAAGCTATTTTTAAATTTTTTGAAGGAAAATACAAGTTTCAATGGTAAAATGAATAAATCTCAACCATCTCTCTAGCCCAACTAATAATTTATTATTTCAGCACATAACTATTTGATCATTCAATTGATCTACATGTAATGATTATCTTAACTAGTTTTCTATATATAAAAATAGTTATATTTAAAATAACTTCAATTATATATTAAAAATATTGTTAGTTAAAAAAATTATAAACTAATTTAAAAAAAAAATTATAAACTAATTTAAAAAAAAAATTATAAAATATATTTTTATATGTATTTAATTATCATTTATAATAAATAATTTATAAAATATATTTTTTTATATTTTTTAAATTCATTTTTATTTATAAAATAATTTATATTATAAATAATTTAATGATATATTATATTTTTCATTATAATTAAATAATTTTATATTTTCTATGTAAAAATTAAAAAACTACTTTTAAAAATTTGGGAGGAAAATACTAGCTTGAATGGTAAAGTGAATAAATTTGGCCTAACTAATAATTTATTATTTCAGCACATAACTATTTGATCATTTAATGTTCAATTGTACTAAATTTATTGTTTTTCAATGCTCAACTGACCTTGTAAAGTTCCTACATGTAATGATTATCTTAACTACTGTATAGCTGAAGATTTTTATATATAAAATAACTTCAAGTATATATTAAAAATATGGTTAGTTAAAAAAAATATAAACTAATTTTAAAAAATAAAAAATTATAAAAATACTTTTATATCTTAACTTTAATTATCATTTATAATAAAAATTAAAAATATATAAATATAAAAAGATTTTAAAAAGTTAAAAACTTAAATATTAAAAAAAATCATTTATATTTATTTTTATTTATAAAACAATTATTATAATAAATAATTTAATAATATATTATATTTTTCATTATAATTAAATAAGTTTATAATTTCTATGCAAAAAATTATAAACTATTTTTAAAATTTTTGAAGGATAATAGAAGTTTCAAAGGTAAAGTGAATAAATCTTAACAACCTCTCTCAGCACATAACTATTTGATCATTTAAAAAAACTAATATTTAACTGTACTAAATTTATTATTTTTTAATGGTCAAATGACAATATCTCAAAGTTTAGTTGATTTGCTTGTAATGATTATCTTAACTGGCTGTATATCTGAAGATTTTGATTGATCTGCATGTCAATTTATTCAAGAAAAGTTTTTAACTGAAACAAAAATTAATATTAACTGCCAATTTTTTTAACCGAAATACAACCAATAAAACCTCTTTCATCTGTTTACATTCCTTTTAACCTTGCTTTGATGTTTCTATTTGAATCAGAAAAAACACACTAACATATTTTTGCATTGTAATGACAGAAAAGAAGCATAAAATAATATAAACCTTTATTTTCCGAATAAATTCTATTACAATCTGGACTAATACAGCCATTTTTAAAGATATTTTAGGATCCTTTATTGATGGAGCAACGTATAGATTTCATTGGTTCTGAAAACAAATAAAATAAAATAATACCGGAGCACATAGATAATTAAATACGGCAAAGGACAATGGAAATTCAATCAAGGAACCGTCAGAAGCCATGAAAATGAGATCTAAGTGCATGGGCGAAAGCTTAGTGGCATTGATAGACAGTTCCTCACATTGAACATAAACGGGTGAACTTCTGGCCATACATTGAGCTCCCAAATATCTATATCTATTGAAATTATATGGCTGACATGGCCCTCTCTTTTCTGAATCACCCAAATATAATCCCCCCAACACAAATCGCTCTAGGAGACAAATAAATGGGCAGTACAACAGCTTCATATTTAGATCTCCAGTGCAATGCAAGCTCATCAAACTCATAAAAAATCAAAGCATGTGCAATTGGTTCATTTTGACAAACCATTATTATTCTCCCCTTGTACATAACAATTCCCAAGGTCTGGTCTATCACACCTTGTATACCCAAAGTATAAAGAAACTTGCTGTTGCAATCTCCATTCAGATCATGCGTACCCACATATATCCCATTTTTAGAAAAACAGTAGATTTTTTTATTCTGCACTATGGGATTGCATTGCCAATAGATTCATCACTCGAAGGGTTCCATTTCTCTTACAGCTATAAACCAAGAGTCCCCCATCTCCAGATCTGAGAAACCATTGCAACTCATTGCATTTCCACTCTTCATTAAACATTTTGTTGAATCTTAGCCTTCTACTGACATCAAAGAACACAAGCCCATTAGAAGACCCACTTGTTTCTTCGTAACGATCCATCACCGGCCACATTTGCATGTTATTCCGCTCCCACAGATTGTGAAAGTGATCAGAGCTAGAAATAATAGTTTTCCATGCAGAACAAATGATTTGAAATTGGAACAAAGTATGAAGAGGAAGTTTACAAAATATCATATTCAAGATGTCCTCTGGAATATGACTTGAGCCATCCTCTCTCCATGGCTCAACTGCCCTGATAATCTTATTCCAACTGAATCTCATTTTCTTGATACCATGGATGAACCTTGAATTGTCAGATTCACTCCTGGAAGCCATCATCTCTGTGAGGTGCCTCCAAACCCCTGTGGTTAAATAGAATTAAAACTTGAGCCTTGCATTGTTCGGTGTCTTTTTGGAATTATCCATTATTTTCAATCAAAATCTGTAAAGTTTTAACAGTTTTATCATCCCTTCACCTTCAGATGACAAAGTGTAGAATAGGGTAAAATCAAGGTAAAAGGCATGAATCAATCGTATCAACCATCAAATACATAAAACTCAAACCTTAAGGATCCTAATTTAACAATGAAGTGCAAATGAACATAAAAACAGAAAATAACAAAGCAATATTACCATAATTCCTATGTCATGGTTGAATCACCTTCATTGCTCTTCTCCAGTTTGCTTTATATGCTTACTTGCCCTCAGATTTGTAGAATGCAAGAATAACCCTAGTGATAGTGACAACAAAATATTAAAATAGTAGTTGTGGTTATAAGGTCAAAATGAAAGTGATAGGTCTCTTTTATAGAAAACCAAATTTGAATGAAGGGTCAAGATTAAATGATGAAGATCCATGGATGAGGTCGCTTTGAAAAGGTAGGAAATGGGGTTAGGGAAAAAATAAGGTTTAGTTAAAAATGGACAGTGAAGTTTAAGAATTAAAAAAACCTTATCAAGGATTGAGATTAATTGAGATAAGAGGTAAAATTTGGCATAGAAAAAGAGGTGGCTAGAGTAGGAGGAAAAGTATATACATTGCACACTTTTGTGCTGGCTTTATGGTACAGAGCAGTGTGGAAGAAATGCACCTTCTGTCTTTGTGTTGGTGTGTAATTGTAATGAGTTGTCCATTTAAGGCCAGATTTTCAGATCTCTGGCTTATGTAGTTTCTTTACAATATGTGAGAAATTAGGGAGTAAAGTAGAAAAATATTAAATAATCGTGTCATTTTAATAAAATTATTTGCGAGGCATGGTCGGATAAGGATCAATCTCAGCTCTGCATGAATTTAAGTGTTTTGTCATTTTCTGGATAATTTTTCCTTTAACATAACTTCAAAGAACGGATCAATCTGTGAAGTGGAAATGCAGTATTCTTGAAGATAGGTTGGGATATAGTTTGAACATTGAGGAAAGAGGAAATAAATTTCTATAAATTTATAGATATTAATTGAGAAATTCAATGTTCTTTCAACACAGGGGAATCCTTTGCCCACGGATTGTCTACATACTTACTTCCAAATAGGATCAAAATGACATATAGTTCTCTTTATCAGGTCTCTTTCAAGGAATATACACTTGAAATTCGTACAGTATAAACCATCGTTTAATTTATAAATAAAGATAATATAATTTTCCACTCAAGAGAGTTAGTTAAATATTTAAATATTGAAAAAATACTATTAATTTTGTTGTGCAAATGCACCAAGGTTCTGTACATATTAAGATTGTCTCACTCTAACTTAGAACAAAGATTAGCTAAGTTTTGAAAATAAAACTATTATCTAAAATATATCTCTCCAAGCATTGAGATAAAAACATACCTAAGTACAAGTTGCCATGAAATGTACACTAAATCGACTAATAGAATACTAGTAAAGAGTGTACATCCTTATAAACTAGTAGTCAAAATATCATTACCATGTATCAAATATGTAAAAACCCTCAAAATGGCCCAAGTGAGGTCCCATTTTAATAGGGTTATATAAAATCAACGATCATAATAGGGTTATTAATAATGTTTTTAACCCTTTGATTTCATTTACCTTATAGTTCCAATAGACCTATTTTTTATTTGTGGACATTAATACATGTTCAGTTATAATTTAAAATTTTCTTCTTATTAATCTTTCCTCCTTTTCGAACTGATAAGATGCAAAAATACGGAAGTTCTCAAAATATTTTTTGGTAAAAACTAATTTTCATAACTTCATATAATTTGGTAAAGAAAATTATACTAAGATCCAACTTTTGAAAAAGTTAAGAAAACTTCTTGCCATCAGTGTGGGCCCACACCCTATGGCGTTGGCCCTTCTTTCATTATATAGTTATGGGAATTTTTAACATTGTAAAAGATCATGTTTTGTCAAAGCCATATGTTTGTTCTATATTATGAAACTCAACTATTCTATCAAAAAATGCAATATAGGAATGTGTATAGATCTTTCTTTTTATTTATGATTTCACTTGGATTTGGGTGGCTTTTTCTTTATTCATTGTATTATCATAATTTTTCTTATGAAATATTACTAGAATTGCCTACTTGTGTAATAGAAAACGGTAGCTTAATATATTGATTAGACTGTTGTTGGTCATTTTGGGAATCATTATTGTTTTGGTATTCTATTGTGGTTTCATTTAGAAATTGTCTTAGGGTTTGGAAATAATGGCATAAAGCTGGACCAATAAAGGCATTATTAAATGGTCAATTTGGATTTTTCTCTAAGCATTTCTATATTTGTAAGAAAATCTCACCCATTCTACTCAGCATTGTAAGGGTTGAAGTAACCACACAAAAGTAATATTCTCTAACTAATATGTGCATCTTCATCCTATGACATTTAAATAGTGACAAGATTCCCAATCAACATAAATGATAATTTTAAAGTGCAATTAAATTTAGATGAGTTGATGAGTTCTTGTTGATTATATTGAACAAAAGATGTAAGCTCTTGCCCAAGTTTTACAAGAAAATGTTGCAATGAAACAAGAGAAATGAAAAGGAAGAAAACCTAGAACTACCAAACACTACCCATTATTGTCCATTAATCTTGCTTAAAATCTTTGCAATTATTTGTGTATAAAATTTTCTTATTTCCTTTGTCCAACTAAAATATTCACTATGTCCCTCTACATTAAAATGGATTTCTTCTCTAGTCCCCGTATGGTTGATGAAATTCATCCTTTGAGGGATGTCCATAGCCTCTTTATGAGATCTCATTTCATACAGGTAGGGAGGATGCTCACTAAAGGTCACAGAGTTTGGATTTCCACCTGTTAGTTACATTTCGCTGAAAGTTTCTACAACCTTCCTACAATCTTTGCATGCCATAAGACCACATTTCTTTGAGGTATTTTATTGCACCCCAATTATTGTGCCTCCAAGAAACCACATAGACTCATTCTCCCCTTTATGTGTGTGTGTTCATGCCCTCAGACTACCCCAAAATTGTGTTTCAATGGAGGGTTGTGGATCAATCATCCTCTATGTGCCATTTCCCCCACAACTTATTATATTTATGGGTGTTGTAGGTACACACTTCACTCACTATGCAAACCATTCTAATGCCATCCCTCTTGTCCTCTCCAATAAATTCCCACACAATAGACCCATATGTAGCTCATGCCTCATTAATTCAATTACATTGACTATTTTATTTATTTATTTTCAATTTCCTAGTGTCTTAAACATGAAATGTTATAAGAGGGTCAATACCATTGAAATCTTCCTAGGACGATAGCAACCTTTCCTATTGTGAATTAGATAAATATTGAACTATTCAAAGATATTTATAATTATAAGTAAATGAGATGAAATTGATTTAATTAAATTCTTTAAAGATATATATATTTTTTTAATCTATATATTAATGATGGCATTCTTAATATATTTAAGTTTTAAGCTAATCAATATTGATAAATATTTTTTTTTTATTTACATCTAAATATAAATATATTTTATAATATTTAAACTTAAACATTACACCACTAAATCCATTTCCATTTAAAAATAACTTTGATATATTAAATCAATACAAATTATTTCAAAAAAAAATGTAGTATTGCATTTTTGCCCATCACACTTTGCCCTCGCTTAGTGGATTTTATGGTTACTTGCATCACCTTATACACAACATTGTGCATCCTCTCCTCTTTTGCCTCCACGCTTAGTGGATTTTATTTCTTATTATTTCTACTTACAAATTTTTTCCTGTGGCATTTTTCTCACCCTTCTTGTTTGTATCCATTATCAACATTATTTCATTGCGACTCGCCACTCCCACTTGTAGCACCATGGAGGTCCTACTATCAACATGCACATCTTCACAGTTAGCTTCCCTTGCTGCAATGTACTTGTAACATCTCCTGCAACTCCCAATTCCTACTTTCCAGCTGCATCTACTGTCAAAATCTTTTCACCATCCTTCTCTATTCTCACTATCAATATCACTCTACTTTGTTCTACCACTCCAACTTGCAGCATCTCTATAAGTGCATCAACTCCAGTTACAGATTCATGCTCCATCTTTCCTTTGTTGTACCTATTTATATCATCTTTATTATGACATCTTCCCTATGCTCTTTAGCTGCGGTCAATTGTAACAATACCTATGCACCGTTCCTATGCAGCCTCACACAAAAACTGCTCCTTCATTGCACTTACTCGCCGTACCATATGAACCCTCTTGTCCTCACGCGTAACCTCTTGTTTGCATTCCTCTTTTGTAACTTCCTCATGACACTCTTGCTTGCCTTTCTCCTTAAGTGGCAAGCTCCCTTTACCAAGACCATCAACTTCTAGCATTTCCTTCGTTGCTACATCCTTTTCACATGGCACTTCTACCAGCTCATTGGTTCTTAAGGAAATCTTCTACATCCTCTTCTATTGTTTTTAGTCCTCTTTCTTGTCCCGGGAAAACTAAGATACATCATGGTTTCTTCTTTTTTCATCCTTTGACGTTTCTAGTCATGCCTCAATCTTCCTCAAGGACATAGCCTCAAACATTTTTAGAAGTTTTTAGCTGAAACTTCAACACTTTCTTCATCCACCCTTTCATGAGTATGACCTCTTCTTTAATGGCATCCATCCTCTTGTGTATTCTCTTGTAAATATTGCTTGCATCCTCTACTATTACAACAACCTTTATTGTTTTTCTCCTTCTCGACATATTACTATCTTGAATCACCCTTTCTCACCTCTGCAACTATCCTAACTACAACTTTCTTTGTTACAGAGCCAAATTCCCACCCTCAATCATTTTCATCATTAAAATCTTGCAAACTCTAAAGCATGAACATTGTACTTCCTCCGAAAATTGTAGCCCGCTTTGATACCATGTTGATAGGGTTATAGATCATTCATTCCATGCACTTGTAAATGAGAGAAAATCACATTACTGTGAGAAATCATTGTAGCCTTCCAAGAAATCAAGATATTCTTTGCTGCAGCTAATCCTATAGCAGCCTAAACCCACTTCTATAGATCCTCACTTTAACAAAAAATTTGCTGCAGGTCATGACTCTCAGTTAGGATCGCACATTCGTCCTAGTTCCAGCTGTCAAAAACATAAATACACGCATGCACATATATACATATATATACTCTCTAACACACAGACAACAGACATGGCTCAAGACATGGCTCAAGGCTGCACTTTAAAAGTTCAACTTTTATTTACTATTATAATCTAGAAATACCACTTACATTCTAATTTCTCCTATTTTCCTCTTACACATATTCTCCCACTTTTCTTTTCTTTTGCACTACTAGTTCTACCTCCTCACACCCTAATATTGCTGGTCGCATGCATGTTACTCCAATTTGTTGGTCACACAACGACCTCGATCGAATTCACCCATCTCGTAGTATATTCTGCAGCATACACCAAAAATTCCTTGAGTCATGGGCAACCTGGATCTCTACCAGTCCTCTACATATCCTATCAATTTATTATTCACAACATCATGGTAGCTGGTTGGACGACCCTCTGGCAACTTCCAAATTTAAAATTTTGAATTCAAAAAAATGGGGATACTGGCAATAACTAGTAATTATATTAGAGCATGTGCATAAGATAGGTATAAGTGTCATAAATGTTAAAATTAAATGAATATAATGGAATATATATAGGAATAGATAAGAGCTAAGTGGGAAAAATGTGTGGATATAAAAAAATAAATATATAAAAACGTGTGGTTTCTTTCATCAGCATTTCCTTTTGACTTACAATGGCTCCAGCAGCTAATCTCCCACGATCTTCTTTAATTTATTTACACAGCAGCTCCACTTTTCTTTCTTTTGATCTGGCTTTACTATGATCAGCAGTTCCTATCCTTAGATAAAATCAATACACATAACAATCCAACACAAAAAATATTAATTATCTTTTCTTTTGCAAATTCAACTATGATGTCTGCTGCGATCTGCAATTTCCACCTTCAGCTATGGCCTTTTAAAACTTCTGACATTCCCATCAGCTGTGATCTGCCTCTTTGGTTGGCAGTTAACTTATGATTTCTGCAACTTGACTTCTCCTTTTAACTTGCGAAAACGATCAGCTTCAATTTTGGCAATATCCGGGCTTCGAATTTGGCTTTGGTAATGACAGCCTGGCGGCTTCAAAACATCTATTATTTGACCTTAAACAGTAATGATCTCCTCACTTGCATGGCAGCAGCTCTCTGTAAATCTCTTGGATGGCTTCAGATTAGAGTATGACAGAGATTAATACCTTCTGCCAGCAATCTCCTTCAAGATCTTCAAGACTCTGATCCAACCTACTTGTTCGGCTTAGATCTTCTTCCTATCAACAACTCTTTTCTTTAACTGCAATTTCTTGTTCGATGTCGACACATGCGACTTATCTTGATCAACAATCTCCACCAGCAATCTTCTCTTGACTGTGAAGACGGAATAATCTTCAAATCTGGCAATCTTCAAATCAGGCTTTGATATCCTTCCTTATCGGCAGCTGCAGCTGCGACCTTATGACCTAGCTCTGTCCAAATACAAACACTATGGAACCCTTCGAGTGATCAATCCATTGACCATGCAATCCCATAGCCTTGAAGATGCAAGGGTGACCAACAAAAGCAGGATTTCGTTCTACATGAAAAGATATCACGATGATGTGGCTGTGCGCCTCAAGTTTGATTCAAAAGAAGGTAATTGTTATTATTGGATGTCTTTATCTTTTAAGAACAAAGAAATTTGTTGTTTTGATTTATATATCTGTACAATATAGATGGGAAATTAGAGATGTTTACTTGGCTCAAAGAGCAAAAGGAAGTATGACAATTAGCTTGCAAGCTATAATGCACTGGGCCTTGGGAGTTGTTATGTATAAGGGGAGAATGGCAATGGTTTGTAAAACCCATATGTCTTCAACCATATGTACAGTTTTTTCTAAATTATCCAAATATAATCCCCCCACACAAATCGCTCTAGGACACAAATAATGGGACCATACAACATCTTCATATTTAGATCTCCACTACAAAGCAAACTCATCAAACTTATAAAAAAACAAAGCATGTGTAATTGATTTACTTTTACAAACCATTATCATTCTCGCCTTGTACATAACAATTCCCAGGGGCTGGTGCATTACACCTTGCATCCCCAAAGTATAAAAAAACTTGCTATTGCAATCTCCAAATCATGCATACCCACATCTGCCCATTTTTAGATTATTCTGCACTAAAAGGCTTGGAAAAAAGCTGATTGTCATACTTCTTTTCACTTTTGAGTCATATCTCTATTCCATAGATCTATAAATCAAAACAACAAATTTATTTTTCTTAGAAGATAAAGACATCCAATAATAACAATTACCTGATAAGTCTTATTGATGCACACAATCACATCATCATATCTTTTCATGTAGAACAAAATCCTTCTTTTGTTGGTAACTCTTGCATCTTCTAGTCGATAGGATTGCATGGTCAATGGATTCTATCACTCAAAGGGTTCCATATCTCTTAAAGCTATAAACGAAGAGGCCCCCATCTTGAGATCTAAGAAACCATTCCGATTGCAGTTCCACTCTATTAAACCAAAATATCAAAGATAGTAGTTCTTGGTTTAAGATCAAAATGAAAGTGATAGGTCTCTTTTATAGAAAACCAAATTTGAATGAAGGGCCAAAGATTAAATGATGAAGATCAATGGATGAGATGGTTTTGAGAAGCAAGGAAATAGGGTTAGGGAAAAAATAGGGTTTAATTAAGGATGGATGGTGGAGATTAAAAGTTAATAAAACCTTATAAAAAAAAGAGATAAGATTTGGCACAAAAAAAGAGGTAGCTAGAGGGAAAGTGAATTTCTAATTATTTAATTGGAAAGTGGAGGAAAGAAAATTAATAAATAATTTAAAATAATTATTTGGAGGGAAAAGTGGGAAATAATTAAATAATTAAAATTATTATTTAATTATAGTAGAAAAATAAAAATAATTAAATAAATAAAAAATTATTTAATTATATAGTGAAAGGGTTAATTAGTGATGTAATTAAATAAATATTAATTTATTTATTTACTTAAGAAGAATAAAATGAGAAATGAATTAATTAAATAATTATAATTATTTAATTAATAGAAGAGTATGACTTTAGACAATAATTAAATAATTAATTACACTAGGAAGAATGGGAATTCATTTGGAAAAATGGTGTTCTTAAGCTTAGGACATTAGTGTCTACACTAAGCACCTATCTTCTGAACATTTACTATCCAATGATAAGCTATCGCTACACAACACTAGGAAGGTACTTTTTTTAATTCTCATTGTTAAAATGAATTATTCAAGATTAAAACTGGTTTTTTTATGGGGAAGAGGTTGGGTTAAAGTGACAGTCTCTTTAATTTGAAATTATTGTTTGTTTAAATAGATAAATATATTTTTAATAAATTTTATTATTAAAATTCTAACAATATAGTGTATTTTAATTCAATAATTATAAATATTGTTAATAGTAATGTCAACTTGAATGTACACTTAAAAATTGGAATCATCAATAATTTATATAATCATATCTTATCACAAAGTATTGTTTACAATTCTTGTTTTATCAATAACTTGAGTGTTAAACTCTTCATGAATTAGCTTTTGAGGTATACTCAAATAAAGAATAGTCAACAAAATAAATACAAAATTAGTAAACAAAAATCTAAACAATAAAAGGTATGTGATATTTTTACTCTTATACTTCTCTCTCTCATGCATTGATTTTTGAGCTTTATCCACTTAAATCAAATTTGAAAAAATATAGTGAACTTCAATAGATTAGTAGTATGCTGAATTCTTGAAGTATCTCATGTATTAACTTTGGGTTGTATTCAACTAAATTAAATCTAAACAATATTGTATATTTCAATACAATAATTATAAATATTGTTAATAGTAATGTTATTCTCAGTATACACTAAAAAATGAAATCATAAGCAATTTATATAATCATCTCTTATCACAAAGTATTGTTTACAGTTTTTATTTTATCAATAACTTTAGTGTTCAACTCTTCATGAATTAGCTTTTGACATATACTCAAATAAATAAAGAACAAACAATAAAAAAAATTCAAAAAATAGTAAAAATTATTTTAAAATAATAGAACTCACAAATGAAATTATTAATTAATGAATGATGGTTTTTGAAAATGTCATAAATAAAATTAAATTGTGATAATGATATATTTAATATATGTAATAAATTATTTATTTTATATATTAAAGAAAAAAGATATAAGAATTTTGAGATGTCTCTATTGAATTTTTCTATTTTAACTTTTAGTTAAAGTTATTTTTATTTTAGATATAATTTACTTTATTATAGTTGAAGAGTGATTTCAATTCTCAATAATAATGTCATAGAAATTATGTTCATATATCTAAAAAATTAAACATAAATAACTTTTTATAATATAAATTTCATTTTCAATATTCATCTAAGCTATTAAATAGAAATATCATTTTAAATAGCCAATAATTTTTAAAATGTAAATATTAAATAAAATATATAATAAATACTCTTAACTATTGATGGAGATGAAGTTGGAGAGCAAGAGCAAAGATATCAAACCTTTCTTGATGGAAAGACCATTGGTGGAATTGATGTTGAGGATGAACTAGATGATGGAGATGAGAATGAATATGATGGCTACTAGGATGATGAGGAGGATGAGTTGCTATTAGATTTGTTACTCAATATTTGGTTGAAGGATCATCTCTCTAGTTAAATACAATTAATTTTTTTATTGTAAATAAATTTTAAACTATTATTGAAAGTTTTGGATGAACCAAGTCATTTTGGAGCCTTGTATTGTTTAGTGTCAAATTTCTTTGAATCCATCCATTATATTTAATGAAATTTTGACTTTCTCCTAAGTATTTTTCTTCATAAAATCTAGATTTTTAATGTGGATGCATCCCTTCCCTATCATATGACTGTCCATCTAGCTTGATGTGTATAGCCTTGTGCATTTAATGTCCCATGGTAAGTTATTGTAACACACCCATCTATTTTGGGAAGGTACCTTTGTAAGTTTCTATTGTTAACATGAAGTTACTCAATGTTAGAAGTGGGTTTTATGGGGAATAGGTTATGTTAAACTAACAATTATTTCGGATTAAATTTAAATATTATAGTGTATGGTAGTGAAATTAGCATTTAGTTGTATTATAAATATAAAATTTAGATTTGGATATAGGACTATTTTATTTTATTTTAAATATTTACAAGTTTTGAGAATATAAATATATTTTTTAATAGAAAAATATAGAGGAATAATAGATTTTTTTATTCTACAATAAAATCCTTGTAAAAAACATAATTTTCATACTTCCTTTCATTCTTTAAGCCAAGTGAACGTCTCTAATATCCCATCTCTATTCTAGAGATATATAAATCAAAAATAAAAAAAAAAAAATTTCTTAAAAGATAAAGACATCCAATTATAAAAGTTACCTGATTTATGTCTTTTTCTTTGAATCAAACTTGAGGTGCACATCCACATTATCATGATATCTTTTTATGTAGAAAAAATATTTCTTTTTTTTGTCACTCTTCCATCTTGAAGTCTATGGGATTACATAGTCAATGGATTGATTGCTCAAAGGTTCCATTCTCTTACATCTATAAACCACATTATCATGATATCTTTTCATGTAGAAAAAAATATTTCTTTTTTTTGTCACTCTTGCATCTTCAAGTCTATGGGATTACATAGTCAATGGATTGATTGCTCAAAGGTTCCATTCTCTTACATCTATAAACCAAGAGGCCTCCATCTGCAGCTCTAAGAAATCATTGTGATTCATTACATTTCCACTCATCATTAAACATCTTCTTGAACCTTAGAGATCTACTAACATCAAAGAGTGAAAGCCCATTAGAATAGCCACTTGTTCTATCATAGCGATCCATCACTAGCCACATTTGTATGTTACTTTTCTCCCATAGATTGTGAAAGTAAATATAGCTAGAAATAATAGTTTTCCATAAAGAATAACCAATTTGAAATTGGAACAAAGTATGAAGAGGAAGTTTAAAAAATACTATGTTCAAGATTTCCTTTGGAATATGATATATGAACATTGATTCTTCCATGACATTGATGGAACCTGTAAATTGAATATTCTATCTCAAGCCCTTGTTGTATTTGGACATATAACTGATATGTGAGGGTTTAGGATTCATTTTTCTTAAGCGCTTGTAATGTTCTATTTTGCTGTTGACTCCCTATTGCCCGCTGATAGTCATTTTAAAAAAATTTGCATCTATCATTATTTCCTGGCAACTGGTTCTCAAATCCTAGGTCCAAGAATTTTTAATCTTTATAAGGATAAGTTAAAGATCTATTTGGCCTTTACATCCTTTGTATTATTATGTCCTAGGCATCCTTAAGTCTTTTCTATCGTATCATCTTAGAGAGTCCCCTCCATTAAAATAACTTATGAGCACGTGCCTAAAGTTTTTTACTTAAGTTCAATCGACCTTTTATCTTTATCGCTCATCGTTGATCACTTTTGAAATGTATGTTCTGAATCAGCGATGAGCGATGAGGTAATACCTCTTTGATATCGCTTATCATGAATAGTTGTTGGAGCTTTTAATTTAAATGTGTGATGCGCGAGGTTCTTAGTATTATTGAAGGATCACTTATCGCTGATGGTTTCTAACCCCTCATTATTGTAATAGCGATGAGAGATGCCCTTTGGCCGTATGATCTTATTTTCATCACCTATCATGAATATGAACATTATGAAATGATTTTTCAAATTAGCAATGAGCGAGGAGATGAATTTCCATTGCATCACTTCTCACGGATTTGTTTTGAGCACTAAGTTCTTGATTAGCAATATGCGATATGTAATGACATTATGATAATCTTTGATCGCTAATTGCTTGCAAATATTATGAGGAGGATTGGCAATGAGCGATGGATTGATATTTTATTGTTTATCGCTGATCCATTTGAAAGCCTTAGTTTTGATTAGTGATGGGTGATAAAAGTTCATTATTCTCAAAAATGTTTCTTTCACTAATATGGGTACCATCTTATTTGCGATACCTTTTGTGCCATTGATTTTTCATGCAAGTGTATGTGTCCAAATATGATGCTTTCGCTATATCTCCCATTGCTGATTGGAGCCAAGGTGCAAAGTTGGATCGGCGAGGAGTGTTGAAAATGAATGTGATCAGGGAAGGGGCCGCAAATCCAAGGGCGTAGATTTCATTGCATAAAACACTTGCATCGCTGGTAGAGCTAGGCGAGAATGAAATAAATTAGTGACAAGTGACAACCACTACATGAAGAGACAAAGTGGCAAAATCCTGAGGACTTCGTATAAAGAAAAGAGGAAGGTGGAAACATGGATTAATAGCCATTGATATAGTTTTAAAGTTGAAGGATCAACAATCAGGGTTTAAACCTAAATGACTAATTGTTAGTTTTCTCACACAAGCTTATTATCAAGCATTAATCATTGCACGCCTCTCTCTCTTGGTTGTAGAGGAAAGTAGATATTTGGTTGATTGTGCATTTAAATTTGTTGGCTAAGAGAAGGGGTACTAGAAGCTCAATAAATTGTGGGGCAAGTTCCAAAAGCTACTTGTAACCAAAGTGGCATAATTTTCACCCAGGTAAGAAAAACTGATACTTTCTTCTAATTGAATTAGTGAGGTGAATGCCTTAGAGAGTTGATAAGAAATTGTGGGAATTGTCTATTTGTTCATTACTAGTAATTTCAATTTGGTGATTGAGCACTGTATAAATTTTGACAAAAGTGTCTTGTTCAATAGTAGTGCTTTGTCCTGTCATAATTGTGAAGGGTTTCATTTGGTTGTAAGAAATTGTAAATCCTAGTTCCATTTGCATTGCAAACATGAGTGACCTAGAGCCTAGTGAATCTAGCACCAGACTAGAAAGGAGACCAAAAAAGAAGAGGGTTAAAAGACTTAAAACTCAGGATGCCTTAGCTAAAGTTAAGTCTAAGCTAGTGGTAGTGTCCAACCCTTCACCAAGTACTCCTCCAATGTCCACTAGGTCCAGAAGTGCAAAGAAAGAAACAAAAAAAATTATGCAAGAGGCCTCTAGAGGTGTTAAAGAATGTGGGTCATGAATTGGTAAAACGCCCATAGGTCAAGTTGTCATGACCACTAGGTTGATTGATAGTGTTGGCAAAATTGGTGAAAAACCCCAACCCCAGAGTGGATGGAAATTGTTTTGGTATGCATTCAATAGGAAACATTCTAGCAAGCCTACATGTTATTTATCAGGGTTCAACTTTGGAAAGTTGGTGGTCCCGAATGTGTCTGTAGAAATTGATTTAATGATGGAACTAGCAAGACATTATAACCCTACTCACAAGACAATCAGAAGTGAAAATGGTGATCTAATTCTGAAGGTAACAAAGAATAAGATGATAGATGTATTTGGATTAAATCCAAATTATACTACAAAGTTTAGACGTGCTAAATTGAATGTTGAGTATGAGAGGAGAAAATTTGCATATAAATAAGAATTGCTTGTGCGACACCGAAGGAGGAGGGAGAGATTCACTGCTAAGGATGCTGAGCCTTTTGAGTGTGAGGAGTTTGAAGATTATTTCAAAAGCACTTATTATTGCTTAAATAAAGTACTAGCTCAGGAATTTGAGGTTAGGATACCTCCTGATTTATTGGTGATGGTGGTGGATATACAAAGTCACAATCGAAACACTAGTTTTGATTATGCTAACTTTGTTGTTGAATGAATGCATAATTGGATTACTAGGGTTAATTATTTGAAAGAAATGAGGCCCAAAATGAACGAAGACCTTGAGGAACCCACAAATATTCTTGACATTTTGCAAATCATTGACTCAATAAATGAAATAACTACTTTCCGTCGGAAGTTAGGTATACAACTCCAGAGCAAGTTGAAGATATTCAAAGAAATGGAGGAATGTGGTATGCCTCAAATATTGAGTACAAAAGGTGAATTATATCTATTTAACACCTGGAAGAAAGATTTGGGAGGGATGCTTGGAGTAGCTATGATGACTTTTTCTATCACCGACTACATCTTGCTCAATTTCAATATTGACACAATGGTGGAAATTGAATGAAAGATGGACATATTTGTTAAGAAAGCTAGGATTTTAATTGATGCCAGGTATTCTCAATACACTACTAAGGTGCAAGATTAATTGAGTGTAGAATGGCCCACTGAGGAGGAATACAACACTTGGTTGGAGAAATACACAAAAGGAATCTATGTAAGGATTAGTGAATGAGAAGAATAATGGGCAGGAGAATAATAATACATAGCCCAAATAGAGTATAGATTAGGATTTTGGTATACCATGGTAGAATATTATTCTCTCAAATTCAAATGAATAGCATGTGGTGCTAATGTGGATTAATGAATTTTGACCTTTTTCTGCTTTTCTTGTCTTGCTTCATAAGTTTTGTTGTTTTGATTCTCCCACAGTTGGAATTTTGAACGCATGGGGAATATCTTCAAACTGTTGTAACAAACCAATGATGTTTTTTGGAGGTGGGACTTGTTTTGTACAAAGAGTTGAGGTCAATTTTTCCTAATGTTTATTTGTTCCACCTGAAGACTCAAGTATAAATAAAAATGCAATATTGTTACAAGCAGTCCAATGAAATCATGACATGTGTGCTATTTGGCTTGAAGCTTGTTTTCTCCTTCATCTTTATAAGAAGGAATTCAGAGCCAAAAGTATGGGAGTTGAAAGTTTTTGAGTTAATATTGAGAGTTAAATTTTTTTGAGTTAATATTGTGAAGTTGTTAAGATAATACGAAGCAAGTTTTAGAGTTTTTGTCCTAAGTTTCTTTTGGAGTTCATACTTATGCATGTAAATATAATAATGATATAGCATTTATAATACATAGTAGTATCAGTTTCATGGATATTGTCTCCCCTTGTATGCGTATTATGAGCTATGATTCAAAGTAATCGAGGATTTCTTTTATTTGTCTCTATCATTTCCTGATGGATGTTTAGTTTCATGCTTGCTTGTTGATTTAATGAATTAAATGTAATTGCTTGTGTGAGATTAATGACTTATATGAACTAAGTACTAGGATAGTCGTAAGTAGTAATAATCATGAAAATCATAGAGAAATGTTCTAATGCAAGATTTCTTGAGGTTATAGGTGTTATTGTCTAGATTATTATTAGGTAACATTGAATTATATTAACTCTGTTCTTGGGATAAAGGAACTGGTTCATGTAGAGTATTTGTGGCTCATTTTCAGTGTTGGTTCATTTAAATGCATGATAAGCAAGGTTCTTAATATTATTGAAGGATCACTTATTGCTGATGGTTTCTGACCCCTCAATATTGTAATAGCAATGAGTGATGCCCTCTAATCTTATGATCTTATTTTCATTTCATATCGTGAATATGTTATGAAATTATTTTTCAAATTAGCGATGAGCAAGGAGATGAATTTCCATTGCATTGTTTCTCATGAATTTTTTTTGAGCTCTAAGTTCTTGATTAGTGATATGTGATATGTAATGACATTATGATAATCTCTCATTGCCATTTGCTTGAATATCTTATGAGGAGGATTGGTAATGAGCGATGGCCTGATATTTTATCATTTTATCACTGATCCATTTCAAAGACTTAGTTTTGATTAGCGATGGGCAATAAAATTTCATTATTCACATCTTATTTGCAATACCTTTTGTGCCATTGATTTTTCATGCAGCTGTATATGTCCAAATATGATGCTTTCGCTATATCTCCCGTTGGTGATAGGAGCCATCGTGTAAAGTTGGATTAGCGAGTAGTGATGAAAATGAACGTGATCAAGGAAGGGGCCGTAGATCCAAGGGTTGAGATTCCATTGCATAAAACACTTGCAACGTTGATAGAGCTAGGCGAGAATGAAATAAATCAACGACAAGTGACAACCACTAGATGAAGAGACAATGTGGAAAAATCCTGAGGACTTTGTATAAAGAAAAGAGGAAGGTGGAAAGATGGATTAATAGCCACTGATATAGTTTTCAAGCTAAGGGATCAACAATCAGGGTTTAAACCTGAACAACTAATTGTCAGTTTGCTCGCGCAAGCTTATTATCAAGTATTAATGGTGGAATACCTCTCTCTCTTGGCCGTAGAAGAAAGTAGATATCTAGTTGATCATGCATTTGAATTCATTAGCTAGTGGAAGGGGTACCAGAAGCTAAAGAAATTGTGAGGCAAGCTCCAGAAGCTACTAGTAATCAGAGTGGCATAATTTTCACCCAGGTAAGAAAAACTGATACTTCCTTCTAATTGAAGTAGTGAGGTGAATTCCTTAGAGAGTTGATAGGAAATTGGGGGAATTGTCTATTTTTTCATTATTGGTAATTTAGATTTGGTGATTGAGAACTGTATAAATTATGAGGAAAAGTGTCATTTTAATAGTAGTGCTTTGTCCTATCATAATTGTGAAGGGTTTCATTTGGTTGTAAGAAATTGTAAACCCTAGTTCCATTTGCAAATTGTAAACATGAGTGACCTAGAGCCTACTGAATCTAGCACTAGACTAGAAAGGAGACCAAAAAAGAAGAGGGTTAAAAGACTTAAAACTCAGGATGCCTTAGCTAAAGTTAAGTCTAAGCTAGTGGCAGTGTCCCACCCTTCACCAAGTACTTCTACAATGTCCAATAGGTCCTGAAGTGCAAAGAAAGAAATGGAAAAATTTATGCAAGAGGCCTCTAGAGGTATTAAAGAAGGGGGGTCACAAATTGGTAAAAGGCCCATAGGTCAAGTTGTCGTGACCACTAGGTTGATTGATAGTGCTAGCGAAATTGGTGAAAAACCCCAACCCCAGAGTGGATGGCAATTGTTCTGGTATTCATTCAATAGGCGACATTCTAGAAAGCTAACATGTTATTTATGGGGGTTGAACCTTGGAAAGTTGGTCGTCTCGAATGTGTTTGTAGAAGTTGATTTAATGATGGAACTAGCAAGACACTATAACCCTACTCACAAGACAACCAGAAGTAAAAATGGTGATCTAATTCTAGAGGTAATGAAGAATAAGATGATAGATGTATTTGGAATAAATCCTAATTATACTACAAGGTTTAGATGTGCTGAATTGTATGTTGAGTATGAGAGGAGAAAATTTGCACATAAAGAAGAATTGCTTGTGCAACATAGAAGGAGGAGGGAAAGATTCACTGCTAAGGATGCTGAGCCTTTTGAATGTGAGGAGTTTGAAGGTTATTTCAAAAGAGCTTATTGTTGCTTAAATAAAGTACAAGCTCGAGACTTTGAGGTTAGGATAGATCTTGATTTATTGGTGATGGTGGTTGATATACAAAGTCACAATCAAAACACTAGTTTTGATTATGCTAATTTTATTGTCGAACAGATGCATGAGGATTTTCTCAATCTAAAAAAGGAGGGGCTCCCTTTCTTTTTTTCCCATTACTCTTTGTTGATGCATATACTCTTAAGGGAAGGTGACTATGAATGGAAAAGGAAATTAAATCTAAAGCTCAAGGATAGTGAAAATAATGTTCTACCTATGCAAATGTGGACATATATTTGGGATTAGGATTTCTCCAATTCCAATTACATCTTGTTTGCTAATGTTGTAAGATATGGTATCTTAGAGTCATTAGATGTAGCACCTATGTTCAGACTTTCTCTAGAGATCAAAAATATTACACGTCCAAAGGATGTACAATTTCTAAGGCCACACATAATTGGGCAGATTGGTTTCTATATTTTGAATATACTTTGATCAAGGCCTATGGAGCTAAGGTGGAACCTCATTGTCTACCCTTGTATGTTTCAGATAGTTTGGCTTTCATGGAGCTTCTGTGGAAAATTGATGTCATGGATTATGAAATGTTTAGAAAGGGAAGAAAAGGCACTGTGATACATCCCCAATGTGCTTTTTCCTACTTCACAATCACTGCCCCTGAGGGGTATGAAAAGCTTGGCATTATGGTAAATAATCTCAAAATGCCTTTTGATGAGATTATAATTTTTGATCCAAAGGGGTTCGTGGCAGGAAGAAGAAAACAAAAAAGCTTAGTTATCATATGTCATGAATTCTTATATCGGGATGATGTACTAAGAAATCTAAAAAGTAATGAGGTTGTCATGACTAGGAAAAGAGAATGGACAACTATAATGAACATTGAGGAAAAAATTATGAAAAGGAATGCCTTTTACATGAGTCCGTACAGTGTAATTGCAAACCCCTTGGAAAGAGCCTTCATTATGTTAAGGGACTACCAGTCTGGTGAGTTTACGGTAAAGGTAAGGGAGGTTGTTGACAAAGCATAGGTTCTCCTAGAACATCAAAAACAACAACAAGCTATGGATATCCCAGAACAACCTATCGATGTTCAAGAAGTCAAGGAAGAAAAAATGGAAAAACATGTGCCAGGAAATGAGGAAGTGGATTAGAAATTTCCTCCTCCCCATATTGAAGAAACTCATAGTTCAGATGTTCCTCCTGATAGGATTGTGAAATGGCAATATGATAGAGAAAATGATGATGATCCCAGGATTAGGGAGTGTGATGAGTTTTTGGCTGATGATAAATTTGTGTAGGCCAAGGAATTTCAGGAGTTTATGATTTAATGATGGAGTAAGGAGATAAAAGAGAGATTTGAATCAGCCCAAGCTAATGCTGAACCTTCTCATCAGGAGGAAGCTAAGAAAGCAAAGGAAGAGAAATTAGGGCTGAAATTGCAACTATTACCCCCATTGAGGTTCGAAAGATTCTCAAGGATAGTGGAATCAAGTTGTTACCAAGATGTACTATCACTGCTACCATAGCATATGATGCATTTAGGAGAGATCCTCAAGCTTTGATATCTGAAGACCAATTTGAGGATAAAGTATTTGGTTCTAGATATAGTCCAAAGTTGCATACTCTTGAAATTTGGTCTATGGAACCTAATACTAGTAAACATGAGGTTGCTAGGACTATTGAAGAAGTTATTGGTTCATTAGTGGTCAAAAGAGCTACTGACATAACTCATATCTAGGTCACTGAGTTAACTGCACATGATGTAATGCTTAGTGTGGATACTGCACATATTTCTCTGAATAAATATGAATCTTTGGTTAAAGAGTATAATAATTCCTTGAATGAGCTGAATAAAATATATCTATTGTTCAGGCTACTTAGAAGACAATAACACATCCATCCTCTTCCTCTTCTTCATTTGATATGTCTACACAAGATAGGGAGACATTGGCCCTAAGAATTGATGATTTGAAAGGTAAGTTGAAAGTTGAGAAGGAAAATGTTAACCAAGCCAAACTTGAAATAGTCAAGGTGGCAAATGAAAATTTTGAGGATGTTCTAAAGTATAGGGTGACCAAGTTGGTCCACAAGGCCAATGATGTTTTGGCCACTTATAAGAATATTCATGAGGAAAATACAAAGTATCTGCAAGTACAGGAGGCCTTCAAGAATGAATGGAATAATTGGATTAATAGGGTGAATGCTTTGAAAGAAATGAGGCCCAAAATGAATGAAGACCCCAAGGAACCCATGAATATTTTTGACATTTTGCAAATCATTGTCTTAATAAATGAAATAACTACTTTCCATGGGAAGTTAGGTATACAACTCCAAAGCAAGTTGAATATATTCAAAGAAATTGAGGAATGTGGTATAACTCAAATATTGAATCCAAAAGGTGAATTATATCCATTTGACACCTAGAAGAAAGATTTTGGAGGGATTCTTGGAGCAGCTATGATGACTCTTTTTGTCACCAATTACATCTTGCTCAATTTAAATATTGACACAATGGTGAAAATTGAATCAAATATGGAAGGAAGGTAGGATTATAATTGATGCCAGGTATTCTCAGTACATTACTAAGAGGCAAGATCTAATTAATGTAAAATGGCCCACTGAGGAGGAATACAACACTTGGTTGGAGAAATACATAGAATGAATCTGTGTAAGGATTAGTGAATGAGAAGAATAATGGACATGATAAGAATAATACATAGCCCAAATAGAGTACAAATTATGCTTTTGGTAAACCATGGTAGAATAAATTATTCTCTCCTTAAATTTAAATGAATAGCACATGGTACTAATGTGGATTAATGAATTTTTACCTTTTCTTCTTTTCTTGTCTTGCTTTGTAAGTTTTGTTGTTTTGATTCTCCCACGGTTAGCATTTTAAATGCATGGGGAATATCTTGAAACTATTGTAACAAACCAATGATGTTTTTTGGAGGTGGGACCTATTTTCTACAAAGAGTTGAGGTCAATTTTGCCTCATGTTTATTTGTTCCACCTGAAGACTCAAGTATAACTTAAAATGCAATATTGTTACAAGTGGTCCAATGAAATCATGACATGTGTGTTATTTGGCCTGAAGCTTGTTTGCTCCTTCATCTTTATAAGAAGGAATTAAGGGCCAAAAGCATGGGAGTTGAAATTTTTTGAGTTAATACTGAGAGTTGAAATTTTTTGAGTTGATATTGTGAAGTTGTCAAGATAATACGAAGAAAGTTTTAGAGCTTTTTTCCTAAGTTTCTTTTGGATTTCATACTTATGCGTGTAGATATGATAATGATATAGCATTTATAATACATAGTAATATCAGTTTCATGGCTATTGTCTCTCCTTGTATGCATATTATGAGCTATGAGTGAAAGTAATCAAGGATTTCTTTCATTTGTCTCTATCATTTCCTAATGGATGTTTAGTTTCATGCTTGCTTGTTGATTCAATGAATTAATGTAATTTCTTGTGTGAGATTAATGACTTATAAGAACTGGGTACTAGGACACTTGTAAGTATTAACAATCATGAACATCATAGAGAAATGTTGTAATGCAAGATTTCTTGAGGTTATAGGTGTTATTGTCTAAATTTTTATTGGGTCATATTGAATGATATTGACTCCGTGCTTGGGATAAAGGAACTGGTTCATGCAAAGTATTTGTGGTTCATTTCTAGTGTTGATTCATTACCTACTCAATATTTAAATCGTAAAAGCTCAAGGCGATACTATTGTTGTTGTTTTGAGTTAGAATTCCATTTTCTCATGCTCAATATATGTGACATTGATAAATAAGCTGACAACTTATTTGATGCATACTATTGAATAGTTTTATGAGAGATATTTGTTACAGGAAATGTATTTGATTGCAATTGTGTAAGGTGTTTGACTATACATTGTGGGATCAACCTCCTGGGTTTCATATAGCCCAAAGAGTAGGAATAGAAGTTTTGCAGCCTCTATTTGTTCCTTGGCCAATCCTTTTAGAAGTACTGATAATTGGAAATGGCAAAATCCATAGGTATTTCTAGAGATCAGTTTGGAGAATAGGTTATGTTAAACTAACAATTCTTTTGGATTAAATTAAAATAGTATAGTGTATGGTAGTGAAATTATCATTTAGTTGTATTTTAAATATCAAATTTAGATTCAGATATAGGACTATTTTATTTTATTTCAAATATTTACAAGTTTTGAAAATATAAATATATTTTTTATAGAAAAATATAGAGGAATAATAGATTTTTTTATTCTACAACAAAATCCTTGGAAAAAAGATAGTTTTCATGCTTCCTTTCATTATTTGAGCCAAGTGAATGTCTCTAATATCCCATATCTATTCTAGAGATATATAAATCTAAAATATATATATTTTTTTTCTTAAACGATAAAGACATCCAATTATAAAAATTACTTGATTTATGCCTTTTCCTTTGAATCAAACTCGAGCTGTACACCCACATTATCATGATATCTTTTCATGTAGAATTTTTTTTTTTTTTTGTCACTCTTGCATCTTCAAGTCTATGGGATTACATAGTCAATGGATTGATCACTCAAAGGTTCCATTCTCTTACATCTATAAACCAAGAGGCCTTCGTCTGTAGCTCTAAGAAATCATTGTGATTCATTACATTTCCACTCATCATTAAACATCTTCTTGAACCTTAGAGATCTACTAACATCAAAGAGTGAAAGCCCATTCGAATAGCCACTTGTTCTATCATAATGATCCATCACTAACCACATTTGTATGTTACTTTTCTCCCATAGGTTGTGAAAGTAAATATAGCTAGAAATAATAGTTTTCCACAAAGAATAACCAATTTGAAATTGGAATAAAGTATGAAGAGGAATTTTACAAAATACTATGTTCAAGATGCCCTTTGGAATATGATATAAGAACATTGATTCTTCCATGACATTGATGGAAGCTATAAATTGAATGTTCCATCTCAATCCCTTGTTGCATTTGGACATATAACTGATATGTGAGGGTTTAGGATTAGTTTTTATTAAGTGCTTGTAATGTTCTATTTTTTTGTTGACTCCCTATTGCCCACTGCCAGTCATTTTTTAAATTTTTGCATCTATCATTATTGTCTAGCAACCAGTTCTCAAATCCTAGGTCTAGGAATTTTTAATCTTTATAACCTAGATAAGTTAAAGAACTATTTTTCCTTTACATCCTTTATATTATTATGGCCTAGGTATCCTTAAGTCATTTCTATCGTATCATCCTAGAGATTCTCCTCCATTAAAACAACTTATGAGCACGTACCTAAAGGTTTTCACTTAATTTCAATCGACCTTTTATCTTTATCACTCATCGCTGACCACTTTTGAAATGTATGTTCTGAATCAGTCATGAGCGATGAGGTAGATATCACTTATCATGAATAACTGCTAGAACTTTTAATTTAAATGTGTGATGAGCGAGGTTCTTAGTATTATTGAAGGATCGCTTATCGTTGATGGTTTCTAACTCGATATTGTAATAGAGATGAGCGATGCCCTATGACCTTATGATCTTATTTTCATTTCCTATTGTGAATATGTCATGAAATGATTTTTCAAATTAGCGATGAGCGAGGAGATGAATTTCCATTGCATTGCTTCTCGCGGATTTTTTTTTAGCACTAAGTTCTTGATTAGCGATATGCGATATGTAATGACATTATGATAATCTCTCATTGCCAATTGCTTGCAAATCTTATGAGGAGGATTGGAAATGAGTGATGGCCTGATATTTTATTGTTTTATCACTGATCCATTTCAAATACTTTTTTTTGATTAGCGATGGGCGATAAAAGTTCATTATTCTTAAAAATGTTTCTTTCACTAATATGGGTACATCTTATTTGTGATACCTTTTGTTCCATTTATTTTTCATGTAGGTGTATGTGTCCAAATATTATTCTTTCTGTATATCTCTTGTTGCTGATTGGAGCCATGGTGTAACGTTTAACCAGCGAGGAGTGATGAAAATGAGCTTGATCAGGGAAGGGGCCACAAATCCAATGACTGAGATTCCATTGTATAAAACACTTGCATTGCTGATAGAGCTAGGCGAGAATGAAATAAATCAGCGACAAGCGACAACCACTACATGAAGAGACAACGTGGCAAAATCCCGAGGACTTCGTATAAAGAAAAGAGGAATGTGGCGAGATGGATTAATAGCCATTGATATAGTTTTAAATATGAAGGATCAACAATCAGGGTTTAAACCTAAATGACTAATTGTCAGTTTCCTTGTGCAACATTATTATCAAGTATTAATGGTGGCACACCTCTCTCTCTTGGTCATAGAAGAAATTAGATATCTGGTTGATCGTGCATTTGAATTCATTGGCTAGTGGAAGGGGTACCAGAAGCTGAAGAAATTGTGGGGCAAGCTCCATAAGCTACCAATAACCAGAGTGGCATAATTTTCAACTGGGTAAGCATAACTAATACATCCTTCTAATTGATGTAGTGAGGTGAATTCCTTAGAGACTTCATAGGAAATTGGGGGAATTATCTATTTGTTCATTACTAGTAATTTAGATATGGTGATTGAGCACTATATAAATTTTGAGGAAAAGTATCCTATTCAATAGTAGTGCTTTTTCCTATCATAATTGTGAAGGGTTTCATTTGGTTGTAAGAAATTGGAAACCCTAGTTCCATTTTCATTACAAACATGAGTGATCTAGAGCCTAGTGAATCTAGCACTAGACTAGAAAGGAGACCAAAAAAGAAGAGTGTTAAAAGAATTAAAACTCGGGATGCCTCAGTTGAAGTTAAGTCTTAACTAGTGGTAGTGTCCAACCCTTCACCAAGTACTCTTGCAATGTCCACTAGGTCAAGAAGTGCAAAGAAAGAAATGGAAAAATTTATGCAAGAGGCTTGTAGAGGTGTTAAAGAAGGGGGGTCACGAATTGGTAAAAGGCCCATAGGTCAAGTTGTCATGACCACTAGGTTGATTGATAGTGCTGGCAAAATTGGTGAAAAACCCAACCCCAAAGTGCATAGCAATTGTTCAGGTATGCATTCAATAGGTGACATTCTAGCAAGCCCACATGCTATTTATGGGCTATGAACCTTGGAAATTTGGTGGTCCCAAATGTGTTTGTAGAATTTTATTTAATGATGGAACTAGCAAGACACTATAACCCTACTAATAAGACAATCATAAGTGAAAATGGTGATCTAATTTTGCAGGTAATGAAGGAAAAGATGATAGATGTATTTGGATTAAATTTCAATTATCCTAGAAACTTCAGACATGTTGAATTGTATGTTGAGTATGAGAGGAGAAAATTTTCATATAAAGAAGAATTTCTTTTGTGACATAGAATAAGGGAGATATTCACTGCTAAGGATGTGAAGCCTTTTGAGTGTGAGGAGTTTGAAGATTATTTCAAAAGAACTTATTATTGCTTAAGTCAAGTATTGGCTCTGGACTTCGAGGTTAGGATAGCTCTTGATTTATTGGTGATGGTGGTGGATATACAAAGTCACAATTGAAACACTAGTGGTGGTGATGAATTCTTATATTGGGATGGTGTACTAAGAAATGATAAGTAATGAGGTTGTCATTACTAGGAAAAGAGAATGGACAACTATAATGAACATTGAGGAAAAAATTATGAAAAGGAATTCCTTTTACATGAGTCCATACAATGTAATTGCAAACCCCTTGGAAAGAGCCTTCATTATGTTAAGGGACAATTAGTCTGGTGAGTTTAAGGTAAAGGTAAGGGATGTTGCTAACAAAGCATAGGTTCTCCTAGAACAACAACAAGAAGAAGCTATGGATATCCCATAACAACCTATAGACATTTAAGAAGTCAAGGAAGAACAAATGGAAAAACATGTGCCAAGAAATGAGGAAGTGGATCAAAAATTTCCTCCTCCCCATATTGAAGAAACTCATGGTTCAGATGTTCCTCCTGATAGGATTGTGAAAGGGCAATATGATAGAGAAAATGATGATGATCCTAGGATTAGGGAGTGATGAATTTCTGGATGATGATAAATTTGTGTAGAACAAGGAATTTTTGGAGTTTATGATTCAACGATGGAGTAAGGAGATAAAAGAGAGACTTGAATTAGCCTGAGCTAATGTTGAACCTTCTCATTAGGAGGAAGATGAAAAAGCAGAGGAAGATCTAAAATTAGGGCTGAAATTATAGTGATTACTCCCACTGAGGCTCAAAAGATTGTCAAGGATAGTGGAATTAGGTTGTTACTAGGATGTACTATCACTGCTGCCATATCATATAATGCAATTAGGAGAGATCCTCAAATTTGATATTTGAAGACCAATTTAAGGCTAAAGTATTTAGTTCTGGATATAGTCCAAAGTTGCATACTCTTGCAATTTAGTCTATGGAACCTAATACTAGTAAACATGAGGTTGCTAGGACTATTGAAGAAGTTATTGGTGCATTAGTGGTCAAAAGAGCTACTGAAATAACTCCTATATAGGTGGTTGAGTTAACTGCACATGATGCAATTCTTAGTGTGGATATTGCACATATTTCTCTAAAGAAATATGAATCTTTGGTTAAAGAGTATAATAATTCCTTGAATGCGTTGAATAAAATGAGATCCACTATTAAGGCTACTCAGAAGCCAATAACTCATCCATCCTCTTGCTCTTCTTCATTTGATATGTCTACACAAGATAGGGAGACATTGCCCATAAGAATTGATGATTTGAAAGGTAAGTTGACTGTTGAGAAGGAAAATGTTAAGCAAACCAAACTTGAAATAGTCAAGGTGGCAAATGAAAATTTTGAGGATGTGCTAAAGTATAGGGTGACCAAGTTGGTCCACAAGGCCAATGATGTTTGGACCACTTATAAGAATATTCATGAGGCAAATAAAAAGTATTTGGAAGTACAAGAGGCCTTTAGGAATGAATGGGATAATTGGATTACTAGCGTGAATTCTTTGTAAGAAATGAGGCCCAAAATGAATGAAGACCCCAAGGAACCCACCAATATTCTTGACATTTTGCAAATCATTGACTCAATAAATGAAATAACTACTTTCCATGGGAAGTTAGGTATATAGCTCCAGAGCAAGTTCAAGATATTCAAAGAAATGGAGGAATGTGGCATGCCTCAGATATTGAATCCAAAAGGTGAATTATATCCATTTGACACCTAGAAGGAAGATTTGGGAGGGATTCTTGGAGCAGCTATGATGGCTTTGTTTTTCACTGATTACACCTTGCTCAATTTAAATATTGACACAATGGTGGAAATTGAATGAAAGATGGACATATTTTTTAAAGAAGCTATGATTTTAATTGATACTAGGTATTCTCAGTACATTACTAAGGTGCGAGATTTATTGAATGTAAAATGGCCCACTGAGGAGGAATACAACACTTGGTTGGAGAAATGCACTTAATGAATCTATGTAAGGATTAGTGAATGAGAAGAATAATACATAGCCTGAATAGAGTACATATTAGGATTTTGGTATACCATGGTAGAATATTATTCTCTCCTTAAATTCAAATGAATAGAACATGGTGCTAATGTGGATTAATGAATTTTGACCTTTTTCTGCTTTTCTTGTCTTGCTTCATAAGTTTTGTTGTTTTGATTCTCCCACGGTTGGCATTTTGAATGCATGGGGAATAGCTTGAAACTGTTGTAACAAACCAATGATGTTTTCTGGAGGTGGGACCTACTTTCTACAAAGAGTTGAGGTCAATTTTGCCTCATGTTTATTTGTTCCAATTGAAGACTCAAGTATAACTAAAAATGGAATATTGTTACAAGCAGTCCAATGAGATCATGACATGTGTGTTATTTGTCCTAAAGCTTGTTTGCTCCTTCATCTTTATAAGAAGGAATTTAGGGCTAGAAGCATGGGAGTTGAATTTTTTTTAGTTAATATTGAGAGTTGAAATTTTTTGAATTAATATTGTGAAGTTCTCAAGATAATACGGAGCAAGTTTTAGAGTTTTTGTCCTAAGTTTATTTTGGAGTTCATACTTATGCATGTAAATATGATAATGATATAGCATATATAATACATATTAATATTAGTTTCATGGCCATTGTCTCTCCTTGTATGTGTATTATGAGCTATGAGTGAAAATAATCAAGGATTTCTTTCATTTGTCTCTATCATTTCTTGATGGATGTTTAGTTTCATGCTTGCTTGTTGATTCAATGAATTAATGTAATTGCTTGTGTGAGATTAATGAATTATAAGAACTGGGTACTAGGATATTCGTAAGTAGTAATAATCATGAACATCATAGAGAAGTGTTGTAATGCAAGATTTCTTGAGGTTATAGGTGTTATTGTCTAAATTATTATTAGGTCACATTGAATGATATTGACTCTGTGCTTGGGATAAAAGAATTGGTTCATACAGAGTATTTGTGGTTCATTTTCATTGTTGATTCATTAGCTACTCAATCTTTAAATCATAAAATCTCAAGGGGATACTATTGTTGTTGTTTTGTGTTAGAATTCCATTTTCTCAAGCTCAATATATATGATATTGATAAATGAGCTGCCAGATTATTTGATGCATATTATTGAATGGTTTTATGAGAGATATTTTTTATAGGAAATGTATTTGATTGTAATTGTGTAAGGTGTTTAAGAATACATTGTGGGATCACCCTCCTGGGTTTCAAAGAGCCCAAAGAGTAGGAATAGAAGTTTTGCAACCTCTATTCATTTGTTGGCCAATCCCTTTAGAAGTATTGATAATTGGAAATGGAAAAATCCATAGGTATTTCTAGAGATCAGTTTGGTTCTTAAAAAATAACCAATAGATTGGCGACTCTGCTAGGGATAGCTATGTCCAAAGTTTCTATGTTCAGATCTGGTACAGTCAGAGTCAATTGTTAGTTGCGATTTTCTTTACTATTTGAAGAATAATCAGTTTTAAATATGTTGCATTGGTCCCATCATACTAAGTCTTATGTGTCAGGTGTTATTTCGTTCTGCCACCTTCTATCGAGTAATGCTTAAAGTCTTTTCTGAAGTAACAAGTACAAAAACATATTGCAATAACTTTTTGTTTCCCATTATTTTGGGTGGTGACTCTGAGTTTTCTAATACCAGTGTGAAGATTAGTTCTAAAGAGGAAAACAATAAGAAATATTTTGCATTACTTGACATTATGAGGAAGACTAGAAGTTATGTGAAGAAGCACCCTGAGCAGAAGGCATAATTTGAACCTACAAAGGAAAAGCAACCTAAATGGGCTAGGAACCCCTTTGAATCAAGTAAGTCTGTCGATTCCCATCTTGATGTATCTCTTGATTTAAATGTTGATATAAGTAGTGCTAGTTTCCATGAAGAATGACATGAATTTCAAGGGTCTAACATAGACCATGGAAGTTTTTCGGTTGAACAAGTTTTTGACAGTGAATTAAATATCTCAAGAGAGGAAGATAGGTGGGAGTTTTGGGAAAAGAATAAGAAGTTCATTGAGCCTTTAACCCCTAGAATTGGCTATGTTTTTAATGGAAATAACTTTAAGCCATGAGGTAAATCTCTTGATGAGCTAGCCACTTTTCTCTTGAGGAAGACCCTACTGATCATCTTTACTTTACTCTTGCCCCAAGTGAGCATGGGGATATTCTAGAGAATGAGGAAGACATAGATAATGACATGAAAGCCATCAAAGAAAAAGAGTTAAGGCTTCAAGAATAAGAATTAAAAATAATGAAAGAATTGAAAGAGAAGGAAGATAGGATTAGAGCTAAGCAACTTGAGAGAGATGCTAGAAGGAAAAATTTGTAGAAAATGAGAGAAGAGGATGCAAGGCGTAAGACCTTTGAGGAAAATCTTTCTAAATTTACCTCTAAGATGACCAATGATATTCCTAAAGCAATAGTCTCAATGGAACTTTAGCTACTGATGCTTACACAACATCTTTCTCAACTACTAGAGCCTCAAACCCTCCTGTTAATACTAAGAAAATGTCATTTGTAGATCATGGGAAGAGACCTATTGACCAAACCAAGAAAACAACATTCAAAACCAATAATAAAACAAATACTTCATCTACCAAAATACCCAAAAATAAGGCCAAAATTGATCCAACCACCATCTACTATACCTCCAGATCCTAAGATATTAAGCTTGCAGTTGGAAAGTGAAAAGTTGCGAGAAGATTTGAAAAAAGCTAAAATGATAGCTTCTAATGCAAAAATGGCTAGGAAGATTGCATTGCTTCAAATGTCAACCCATATTCCAGAGGCTTCAAGCTCTAGACATATTGATAGTGAGTTGAAAAATAAGAAATATGATGGACATACTCCTTGGTATGTGTAGGATCATCATGGAAAAAGCAGGCCCTTAAGTGGCAAAAAATTCAAAAAAATTAGAGTTAGACAACTTGACGTAAAAAATTGAATAAGTTATCTATATTATTTCAAAAATATGTAAGAATATAATCTATAGCAAATTGAATGTAGTTCTAAACTACTAGGTTTATTTATATAAAAAAATCTATTTGGTAAAAATTTGAAATTTCAATGCAATAGTACTTAAATTTCAGGGAAAAAATAAGTAGGTTTTTGTCTGACCACCCTAACCATAGTAAAATGATAATATTTTTTTATAATATTTTAGATATAAGTAGAGAAATCATTTCCAGATGTGATGCATATTTTTTTGTAATATTTTTCTAAATGGATAATTAATTATAAATTTTTTATTACAAATTTTAAAAATTATAAAAACTCATATGTCTAACCACCTTAACTTGGTCAAAACTTCATGAAATTCAATTTTGTTTTTTTTTAATCCTATAGTATGAAAAAAATAGAATATGACACATGTTTTAGATTCAAAAAATGTGATACCATTTGAAAGCTATAGATGTTTTTCAATCAGCCCATCAATCAAGAATTTAGTCATAATTCAAATAGAAAATGAATAATAATTATTTATTAAAGTCAAAGTGAAGCATAATTTATATTGGTGGAAAGCTAAGAATCTCCTTTAAAAACCCTTTTTGTTTCATCAATTTTGGGTAAAGAAAAATTCATCAGCCACATACCCATCATATCGCCACTTTTTGGCCCATCATGATCCTGCACATACCCTCCTAGTGGAGGTGGTGGTGGAGGAAAAAACAAGAATGATAATTCTTATTTTGAAGATGATGAGGGAAGTAAGAAAGGGGGAGGTGATGGTGAAAGTGGAAAGGGTAAATATAGTAGCCACTCTGACAGCGGGAAAGGTGATGAGCACAAAAATGATAATAGGGATCAACATACTAGGAGGCCACTCCAAGTAGATAGATACCAACAACTGTGTTTCACTAGAATACCTGGCTACCCTAACCCATTCCCTAAATATTTTAGGCTTACTCTAGTTGAATTCTTTGGAAATAATGCCTTGAGTGGCGAAGACCATCTCAAAGCATTCACTAATGTTATGGATGATTTTTAGGTGGAAGCAGAAGATGTCATGATGAAGTTGTTCATGCATTCTCTCATTGAGGATGTACTAGAATGGTATAGGAGTTTACCTGCTGAAGTATTAGCTCTTGGGAGGAGTTCAAGAGGGTTTCTAGAGAACAATATGGTGACAAGACTAATTCAAGTTTTATGTTGAATCAATTTAATAATATTGTTAAAGGGTCTAATAAATCTGTTGTTGAGTTTAACACAAGGTTCCAAAAGGCTAGGAAAAGGTTTCCTCCTCATCTACAATTAAATGATCATGTGTGTTGGGTAAATTACTGCAATGCTTTTGATGCAAAATTGAGTTACCGCTTGCTAGATAAGCATCCTCAGACATTAAGGGAATCTTTCAAAATGGTAGAGCATATTAAAAATATCAGTAAAGAAACTAGTAAAGTTGGCAGAAGAGATGATCTGAAGCTCTTCAAAAGTTCAAAAAAGGAGACAAGAGTTTAGATACTGAAGGGGGAACAATTGAGGACAAGCTTGACAGTTTTATGAAAACTATCAATGATAAAATTGTAAGGCAAGAGAAGGCCCAACCTAAAAACTACCAAAGGAATGAAAGACCCCCTATATTGCAAGACCACCCTTACAATACCAATTGGTATAATGGGAAGCCTGTCTTGAACAATCAGAGAAACACCCAAAATAGAGTTCCTCGAGAGCCTCTACAAAAGAATTCAAGAATTTTTTTTGAGGATACTCCTTGGTGTATGAATTTCCAAATGCCACACTCTTCAAAACAATGTGAAATAGCATAGATGGTGGAAGTAGAGGATGACATACTGAAAGACTGTGATCAACAAGATCAAGAGAATGGTGGTGTACTTATAATTATGGGTGATTCTGATGTTTCCTATAGTGAATGTTACTCTGATGAAGGTTCTTATGAAGTGGATGTAGATAGTCAAAGGAAAATCGCTAATGCACATCATCAACAAGTTTTTTCTAATGAGGATTCCAATAGCGATGTTGAGGTTTACAATTTGGGGGCAATTTAAGATGGTGTTTCATTAAGAAGACCCTTTGAAGAGGAGATTGTGAAATATACTACAGTCTTAGTTACCCAAGCTAGAAGTTCATATCATTTGAGGAATAGAACTGTTGGAGGTGAACAAGCTAGTCCTTCCAATATATTCATCAAGGAACAAAATGCTAAGGGAAAAAACATGAACCTGATGAAAATATAGAAGTGGTCAAAACTAAAAAAGGCAGGGGAGATAAAATTTGGACCAAGAGAGCAGAAAAGCGAAAACCTACTCATGGACACAAATCTTCTACTGAGAAATTAAAAACACAGAAGCAATCTCCTCAAGCCACAAGGAAGGATGCTAAACACAAAGTTGAAGCAACCAAAAATCAACAAAAATATAATAGCAACAAACAAGGTATGCCTTCAATTGAACTTACCAAGTATACTCATGTTGATATGTTTTAGTTACTTAGCCATGTTAAAGTATCTGCACCTTTTCTTGAAATGATGAGGATAGAGGAACATAAAAAAAAGGTAGTGTCCCTTATCAATGGTGCTGCTATAACCTATAATGATTTAGTGGTGCTCACTTCACCCAAAGTGAGTGAAAAGGATAAGAAAGGTAAAGAAGTTGAGGGAGTAATTACTGAGATTCCCCATATTTTCCTAGGAAATTGTGTAAATACTTGTCTTGATAAGATAGATCCATTTTTCCTTACCCTAGTGGTTGGGGGAAATTTTATAAAGAATTTTATTATTGACTTTGGCGCATCCAACAATATCATTCCAGTTAAAATCATGGATGCACTAGGGTTGAGGGTTGATAGCACTCATGGAAAGTGTTATGTCATGGATTCCAAAGAGGTCCCTATGATAGGTATGATAAATTAACTTCCCTATAGATTGGAAGCTTACCCTGACAAGGAGTTTAAAATGAGTGTGGTAGTGGTAGATATCCCACCTAACTATGAAATGTTATTGAACCACGAAAATGGAGTGCATCTATGGGAGGCAGTATGTAGTGTGACATGTCTTATGCCACATTTCCCATTGATGGTAAGAATGTCCAAGTAATGAGAGAACCTAGGGTACCACATATGTTGGAGCATGTTCTTGAAGAGGACACAATTATTTTTATAGATACAGATATTGGTGAGTTCAAGACCGTAGAAGAAGTACCAAGAGAGATTGAGAGATATCCGACACCCATAGAGAATGAAGTTTCAAGAGTATCTGATAAAGAAGGACTATGGAAAATGTACTTTGATGGTGCAAGCTCCAAAGAAGGATCTGGTGTAGGAATTTTGTTAGTATCACCTATTGGAAATACTTGTAAGTTCTCTTTTACATTATCTTTTGTCTGTACAAATAATGTGGCAGAATATGAAGCCTTGTAATTGGGATTAAGACTCACTAAAAAGAATGGAATAAGAAAGTTAATGGTAATTGGTGATTTTGAGCTTGTGATATCCAAAGTAAGAGCTAAGTATGCTTGCAAAAATAATAGACTGATGTAATATATGAATGTTGTTTGGGATTCCATTAAGCAGTTTGATGCTATCAAAATTGATTGGATGGAAAGAGGACATAATAGAGTAGTTGATTTACTTGATAATATTGCATTAAGACCTGATGATATAACTTTCATAGGAATTTATAAGGCTAAGATACAAACAAGACCATCCATCCCTAGCAATGTATATAATTGGAAATTTTTTAATGATGATGAGGATATCCTTAGATTCCTAAATTATGTTGATAAATATGAAGGTCAGGAGATTGATTTTGTTGGATATGTTGAGAATATTAATCGAAAGTACATGGTGTTTGGAAAAGAGGTCGTCCAATTAAAAATAAATAAAATCCCCAAAGGCCTTGTAGCTCTTGAAAGGGTCTTTGATAGTCAAGATACAAATAAGGTCAAAACCACTGCTACTCACCTAAAGGAGCTAGAGGAAGTGAACTTGGGGACTGTAAATGCCCCAAAGAAATTCTATGTAGGAAAGAAGATGAAGCCAAAGGTGAAGGAAGTGTTAATTTCCTTACTCAAAAAATATAGACACATCTTTGCTTGGTCTTATGATGACTTGAAAGCTTATAGAGAGGAATTTTTTCAGCATGAAATTCCTTTAAAGGATGATGCAAAACCTTTCAGGCAAAAGAAGAGACCAATTAATCCTACTTTAGCTCCCAAGATGCAAGAGGAGTTGGTAAAGTTGAGGGATGCTGATATTATAAAACCCATTAGGCACTCTTCATGGGTATCTAATCTGGTACTAGTAAGAAAAAAGAATGATGACATAAGATTATGTGTTCATTAAAGGACAATTATCCATTACCAAACATGGAAGCTATGTTATAGAAGGTAATTGGTTATGAGCTAATGTCAATGATGGATGGTTTTTCAGGTTATAATCAAGTAAAAGTAAATGATTCTTAGCAGTACAAGACTGCATTTACTACTCCTTGGGGTACCTATGTCTATGTCAGGATTCCTTTCGGTTTAACAAATGCAGGTGCCCCTAGTGCCCCTATGTCTGGAAGATTTGGGAATTCCCCTATTGATTCCCCTAATCAGGATGAAATTAATTCGGCTTTGAATAAGCTCAAGCCTGAGGACATTGTGAGTGTGGCAGAAAAAAGTACAGATGGCCTTTTCACTATTCTCAAGTGGACCCAGAAGGAAGTCTATGATTTGAAAGGCCGTAATATAGATCTAAGCAACAGGGTCATGGATTTGGAGTAGAAGATTAGCTGGAGTTGTAAAGAGAATGAAGGACAGGAAACCCCCTTACCAAGGAAAAGACAACATTCGTAGGAGGAAAGATTGACTAGTATTGAGTGCAATATGTCCAAGATAGGCCAAAATATTAGGACCACTGTGGCAAACAATCACAAAATTGCTAGGCATAACACCATTATCATCAATGCAATGGTGGAAAAGCTCGAAAAAAATCAAAAGGGTTCATTGGTCGTGGACTTGGATGCGGACAGAGGATGCTGCAAATCTGCTGGTGAAGGGATTTCGACTTGTACCCAGGCTAACACTAAGAGGAAGACCCCGACTTCATCACATACAGATCAAATCCTCAAGCAGGAATTACAGGATATGAAGGATGTTGAAAAGGAGGCTGAGGAGTTGTTGAACACCTTGGAGTAGTGTGGAGGTGTCTGTTAATGGATTTTTGGGCGGTCTTTTTTTGGACCTTGTTGTCTCTTTCTATTGTCGTTTCCTTTTTGGGACAACCGTCTGTTTGTTTGGACTTATTTTGTTATCTTTTGTTGTTTATACTCTGCGGTTTTAGGTCCCTGTAAAACCTATTTTTTCCTTTTCAAAAACAAATGCAGGTGCCACATTTCATAGAGTTATGGATGTAACTTTCTCATATTTTATTTATTTATTTATGGTTGTATATCAAGATGACCTAACCACTTATTCTAAGAAAGAAGAAGATCATTGCATGCATTTAGAGAAAGTATTTATCAGGTCACTAGAATATAGAATATCTCTGAATCCAAAGAAATGTGCCTTTGGGGTCATTGAGGGAAAATTGCTAGGTCACATTGTGTCCAAGGAAGGAGTAATAATAGACCTTGAAAGAGTGGCAACCATTGATAATATCCCTCAGCCAAAAAAAGTTAAGGGGATTCCGTCATTTTTTGGGGAAATAATTTTTTTGAGAAGATTTGTAACCAAATTTGTAGAAATCACAAGACCTATTTCCAAAATGTTTAGAAAGGGTGAAAAGGTGCTTTGGAGTGAAGAGACTAGTCAGGCTTTCAAAAAAATAAAATAAGCTATTAAAGAAGCTCCAGTTTTGAAGTTCCCTATTTTTTCTAAGACAATGCATATTTTCTCTTTTGCCTCATTTCATACCATTGTTGTTGTCTTACTATAGAAAAATGAGGAAGGTTTTGAACAACCTATTACATTTTTTAGCAAATCTTTACAAGTTGTAGAATTGACATATGATACTACCGAGAAATAGGCATATGCTTTGGTAAAGGCTATGAAAAAATTTAGAACTTACCTACAAGGGGCTATAGTTATAGATTTTGTATCTGTAGACACCTAAATTTGGACGCTTAATTTATCCAAATTTATCCCCTTTCATCTAAGAATTCCCTTATTTGCATTAATTAAGTAATACTGCTATTATTTAATTAATATCCTTAATTCTGCCAAATCCCTAAGGTATTTAATTAATAAATAAATATATTATCTCTTTAATCCTCCTTTTCATGAAATGAATTAAATAAATATGACATTTATTTAATTTCTCACATGTCACATCCCTTTCTTAATCCTAATTATTCTCCTAATCTCATCATTAGGGATGTGCACATGCCTAATCCTTGATTAGGATGTGTTACATCCTCCAACTTTTGCAAGTTGGCCTCTAATCTCTCTTAGCCACCTAACCCTCCTCTAATCCTTCATTAACTAGCCTAATCAACCTCTCAAGGAATTTTTAATTCCTTTTATCCTTCCAAGGAATATTAAATTCATTTTTCTCTTCCCCATGTGATCTTTGACTTGTCACATCAAGTCACATGTGAACTCTTCCTAATCTCCCACTTGCCTCTAATATGTCATTAATTTTTCTAATCAGGTACTTGCACAACCTTAATAACTTAATTAGGCCAACCTAATCCCCATATCACTTATGGAATGTGTCATAAGTCAACCCTATTAAAGGCTTTCTCCTTTTGGAAAAGGTTTTCTCCTTTTGGAGAAGGCACTCCATTCTCCATGTCAATTTTTAATTTACATTTAATCCCCTAATGCATTCCAAAGAATTTTAAATTCTTTCTCTCATTTCCATGTAGATATTTGGGGAATTTTTAATTCCCCACATGTCATCTTGAACCAACATGGGGACAAGGACCTCCTTTATGAGGAGATCTTGTCCAAATCCCAAGTTACTATGTACTACCTCCATGTCATGTACTCTCCTTCCAACTCATGTCCACATCACCCTTTTCAAGCCACTTCACATGCCACATGTCAAGATGTGAGGGCTTGTGAGTTATCAACTCACCTTAGCCCTACATCTTCATCTTGGTGGCTCAATCTCAACCGTTCATTTATCTAGAGAATTCTAAATTCTCTATAAATACCCCTCTTTTCTCCCATTTTTTGGGGGAGATCATTTATGCTATCCAAACTCTTGCAAAAAAAAAATTGAGCCATACTTAGCCAAATTTTTGCATTTGCATCCATTTTCGTCCATCCCCATTGCATCTCACAAATTACATCTTGTTCCATCAAAGGAGCATACAACATCAAATATCGAAGGGACAACCAAAGGATCGATTCAAGATAAGGTGAATCAACATCAATTCCCATCCATCCCCTTGATCCTATGGCAAAGGACGTTTGAAATTGATTGTGATTTTTGATGCTTTTGGACTTTGTTTATCATTTGAGCTCCCTATCAACACTTGTCATGGTCGCCTCGATCCATGATATCATGGTGTGCTTTTGACTCGTCAACATAGGGGTGTATCTTGATCTTTTCTTTGTTGTTGTCTTCTCAGTTGTCCCACGTAGTACCCACCAAGATCCCTGAGGTCTTGTGTTATGCTGGGGCATCCTTGTGTGTTTGTGGTTATCCCAATACCTGGCCTGACCAAGGTCATCGTGACTTTGGGGTGTTGGGATAGCCTTTTGTTTGTTGTGTTTGTTTCATGCATTGGATGCCAACTCACCTTGGTCTTACATATCAGGGTATTCGGTATCTAATGCTATAGAAAAAATCAATGCCTCGAAGATGGAAAATTTTGTTCTTGACTGCATTTCATTTCATTACATGCGCCTTTCATTCAACCTGGTTCGTGACCCATGACTTGTGATTTAGGTTGTACAAAACTTTGACTCTTTTCCCTCTTGATTTTCCTCTCAAGGTACTAATGGTTTTTTGATAGGTACAGTATCACACCCACAATACACCCAATACCTATCCGCATTCCCATGCAAGTCCTTACTGACACTTAGGTTTGCATTATAGGAATTCATCTTTCATTCATATTTCATGTTACATTATAGATTAAATATATTGCATAGTTCATAGACTAATTAGATTAAGCATCATAGTTTCATTTAACCCATACATGTCCATATTAACATTTACATAATACACGCATTCATCCTGCATTATCAACATTAATACATGCATAATAATCTATCCACATAAGCCTAAAATATCATATACATGTGCATACATAAACTGAATCATCCATCCACATAAGCATGAAATATCATATAAGTATGAATACATAAACCAAATCATCCATCCATATAAGCATGAAATATCATATATGTATGAATACATACATCAAATCATCCATCCACATAAACATGAAATATCATATACATGTGCACACATAAACCGAATCATCCATCACAAAAAACATCATGCATAGTGTCAATAAGGGTTGCCCCATATCATAATCAAAATAATACAATGTACATCTTGTCGCAAATTCTCTAGCATAATCTACCACATATCCATCATATATCATCAAAAAAGGTACAAAATTTAGAGATTTAGAGCACCTCTGGTCTCTGTTGATAAGTACTAAATCTCCATCATGTGTCTATCAAAAAACTGGTATCCTATCATCTGCTCTCTGACTGCTCTACTATGAGCTGCCCATGTCTGATCTCTGTGGAGAGTTAGGCACTGGCCCTCTGTGCATAGGAGTCCCCTGATACTCATAGGTGGGGGTCCCCTGGTAACCACCATAGGGAGATGGAGTCTGTCGATAGTCACTAAACCCTCTGGTATGTGTCCCTAATGATTGGGACGGTGATGGCATTTGTGGTGCCTATCTAATGTAGCGCATTGTGCGCTGCGCCGGATATGGAATGGCATGCTCATACACACACCTCTAGTAACTCGCCTCCTGCATATAATCATCCCAGTGCATAGCCTAATGCCTAGCGGCATTCCGCTCATGTCTATACCAGTCACAATCCCCACTAATGGCCCTCCACTCCTTCCCCCAAACCTCCTGTGCTAGTGTCAGTTGTTGTACCTGCTCTTTGGCCCTATCCCTCTCAGCTTGTGTAGCCTATAACTATGCATGTAATCCCTGTACCTCTGCCCCTGACCCCCCCTCACCATGCACTGCCTGTAGCTGCACCTATCTTGTGTCCCACTCACTCTGTAACATCTATATCCATACCTCTGCAGTATCTCTCTCCCTCTACGCAGCTTGTGCTTGAGCCTCTGCTACATCCTTGTCTTTTTGAAGTGCCTAAAGTCTCAACTCAGTAGCATCTCGCTCTTGTCAAAGACCTAACACCTATGACACCGTTGCATCCCTCTCTCTCTGAAGAGACTGAACCTCTGCCTCTCACTCTGTAACACTTGAACACGTGTCTATACCACATCCATCTCTGCCTCTATGACCTACACTTGCACCTATGCCATGCCTCTCTATGTCTACAACATGCGTATCTCTCTCCTTATCTCCTCTCTCTGCTGTATCAGACCTATATCCCTAACTATCTACTCTAAACAATGCACTCTGTCTCTGAGCTCGGCCCGCTCCTAGTGCAGATCTAATCTCTCTCTCCATAATCACTCTAGTTGTCCTTGCAAACCCTCTATATCTCCTGCAGTCCATGCCCCAGTCTTTGACAACTCCTGCCCTATCCCACTTCCAACAACCTATCGTATCGCCACCTTCGCCACCAAACAGTCTCTCTCCCATCTCACTACATCCCCCTCCTCATTCTCCCTAGCCACCTCTGCTGGCAACCTCGACACCTCCACTCGTAGGTCAACAACCTCATCTCGTTCCTCATCCCTCTCTCTCAATAACCTCCTCTCCACCTCTATCACCATCGTGGTCAGATTTGAGTAGTCCCTCTTGCCCTGCGCGAATTGTGCCTATAGCTCACTCATCTCTGTCTCTAATATGACCTGCTTTACCTCTACCTACCATAATTGCTGCTCACTGAGTCACAGTCTCTCTAGGGTCCCCCTCAATACCACTACTAGATCCTCTCCTCTAGGTGGTGCTGTCAATAGTGGTGTGATGTCATGCACATCAAAATCAGTGTCCATCTCTCGCTGCTCATACCCATCACTCTCTTTTGACACCTCCATCTCATCCACTTCAATCACCACAGGGGTTCCCCCTCCCCCCATCATCCTCTCCTGCTCTCCACTGGCCTTAGCTTCCTCCTGTCTATACCGCCGCTGCCCTCCTGTGACCACGTTTGCCTCATGTCTCTCCCACACTTTGTTGGCCTCGGCCTCCTCTCTCTCCTACTACCACCCTCTTGGGGATGCACGCACCTCCTGTCTCCTCCCTCTCTAGACCTCCTGTCCCCCATCATGTTGTGCTGCACCCCTGGCCTCATCCTTTCCCTCCTCTACTCCATCATCTCCTCAGGCTTTGCGTCATCGTCTCCTCCTCTTGCCTACCCTCATTGGCCCCTCAGCTCCTCCAACCGCCTCCTGCCCCCTCCCCACTGTCCTCCTCTTTGTCATCCTTGTGGAACCTGTCCCTCTACCCTCAGTCATCTCTCATCCTCTAACCTGAAACCCAGTGCCCCCTCAATTAGCACCGCTGCTGTAATCCATGGAGGTGGATGTGCCTAAACCACTGACCATATCGATCTATTGTCCTTGCATCTCTCACCCCCTCCCACCTACCTGGGTATGGCACAAACTACAGTGCCTCCAACTCCTCCCACACTGTATCCAGACTGAACTCATCCCCCCATGGCCACTCTGGTATCAATCACTGGAACATCACTCACCTCATGTGAATGTCTTGCCTCACTCCGAACTGCCACGTCACTCGATCGAGTCTGTGTAGCTCCACTACACATAGACCTCTCCCAATAATATAATATCGGGTAAAGAAGTAATCACTATGTGCCTCCTCATCATCCCTCTAGCCCCTGAAGTTCTGCAACATATATGGACGCCATACTATCATCTTCGCCTACACATCATCCAGTCGTCTCCTCCACACATCCACATCTCTAACATCCTGATACCGTAGTATCACTCCCGCCTCTACCCCCCATCCCCAGGTTATGGCCTCTCTGTCATCCTACTCTCCTGCTCTCTACACAATTAGCCTAGTCACCCAAATGTGCTCCCAAGCCCACACCTGTAGCAGTGTGACTTGGGTCACACTCAGTGACTATCGATAACATACCCCGTGCATATCCCGATATAGTTGCACCAACATATAGGTCCCCCATATAAACTGACCCTCTCGGACCTCAATGATGTGTCAGATCACCTCAACAAACTTGAGATGCAAGAATCAACCACTCTAATCTGGCACCAATATCCCACTTATCAGCCCCGCTAGGTACAACAAAAATGTCGGTACCCTACATGATAAGCATCTATCCACATCCAGTTGTTGCCATTGAATTGGTAGCTCATCATTGCCAAATACAACTTGCATGGGCTCATCCAGTGCCTTTCCCACTACCGATCACTTGCTAACTACAAGCCCTACTATGGGGAGCCTCAGAATCCACCAAACATCCTCTAGGGTCACCGTCATCTCCCCAATTGGTAGATGGAATGTCGATGTCACTGAGTCCCAACACTCTATCAAGGCTATTAGCATGGCCCTATGGGCCTTAATCATCGAGTAAGCTAGCATGTGGAATAGTCCTGCCTCTGCTAGCCTCTGGTGATCTGCACCTATCATCGTCACCATGCATCTCCTCAGTACCTCAGATCGTCTCTCCCGTGTCTGCAAGCTCTCAACATTTCACATCCATAACATAGCCACTATGTCATTTTTCTTTTGTTTTTTGTTTTCCCTCTACTTTTTTTCATCTTTCCCCTCTTGTCGGGCCCCTTGAATCCTTGACCAAACCCCTTGCTTTGCCCGAGACCCTAGCCAACCTCACCCTAGCTCAAGCGGACCCGCCTGAGCCCTCGGGTGGACCTGCCCAGCAGTGGGCAGATCCGCCCAACTGCAGGCGAATCTGCCCTGGTTGCTAGGCGGGCTTCTACCTCGTTACGAGTGGATCCGCCCCGCTACAGGTGGACCTGCACATGTACCCAGGCATGGGTGAACCTGCCCATGTTTGAGAGCAAACCTGCCCGGGCATGGGCAGACCCTCCTGGGAATAGGCAAAGCTGCCCATGTCCGTGGGTGGACCTGCCTGGGCATGGGTGGACCCACCCATGCTCGCGGGTAGACTGCTCAGCTCTTTCAATGCCCAAGTAAGGATTCCCCCCCACCCCCTACTACTCTACCTTTTTTTTTCCCATCTACCCATTTTTCATACCACCCTCCCTAGCAAAACCCATATTTTCAATTTTTTTTGAAAAGTTAAATAAAATAATAAAAATCACAAAGTAGGTTTTGGAGCTAACCTGACATGGCATGACACACTCGTTGAAGAATCGTCGTCTCTCATCCCCCTGATGGATAATGTCGGTATCGTACTTTGACATTGTGCTCTTTCCCTCTTGCTCTCTTCTTTTCTCCCTCTCCTCCTCACTTGACAGTTGTCCAAATAAGGAGAGGTAATTCTTAGAATTACCTTTTATAGCCTTTTCCCTCCCTTTTTTACCTTTTAAAATAAAGAGAATTTTTTTCCTTTATTTAACCTTTTTTCCTCCCAATTAATTCATTCACCCTTTATCTTCTTGGGGCTGCCATTTATGTACAGTCTACCTGTTTGCCTCCATTCAAGTGTCAATCTTCTTGGTTTTTCGTGCTCTTTCCAACAACATGTACCACTCCATACTTTTGAGAAGTTGTCAGGGGCCCCTTTTCCTTCCCTGTCTGCCTTCTTGAGGGGCATACCCTACCATTCCCTCCCAATCTTCCACCATAAGCCTTGTCTTGCGAGACTGGGGCATCCCCTTTAATTCCCCTCTATTCGGATAGCTCATACAAACTCTCCTATGTTGGGGCATCTCTTTCTTGATCACTTCCTCTATAGAGTCATCTGTATTTTATTTTTCTTCGAAACCCTATTATCTTAATAGTGTTTTGAAGAGGGGAAAAATGTAGACATCTAAATTTGACCACTTCCATATGGTCAAAGGTGTCTCCTTAATCATCCCTTTGCTCATTTACTTCATCCTCTTTGCCAGTATTAATTAAATCATTCATTTAATTAATATTTTATGTCCTACATAAGGTTTCCAAATTATTTAATTTAATAAATATTTTCCCCCTCTTTCCTCTCTAGATTAAATAAATATATCACTTTATTTAATTTAGTCATATTACCCTTGGAATTTTAAATTTATTTTTAATTCCTCACTTTCTCTCTCATTGTCACATCCTCCAACTTTTGCAAGTTGGTCTCTAATCCCTCTTAACCATCATAATTAATTTATGGTTAAGATGTGCACACCCCTAATCATCATTAGGGTCCCATCCTCCATAATTTCCCACTTGCCTCTAATTTGTCATTAATTTGTCTAATCAGGTACTTGCACAACCTTAATCACTTAATTAGGCCAACCTAATCCCCATATCATTTATGGAATGTGTCATAAGTCAACCCTATTAAAGGCTTTCTCCTTTTGGAGAAGGCACTCCATTCCCCATGTGAATTTTTAATTCACATTTAATCCCCCAATGCATTCCAAAGAATTTTAAATTCTTTCTCTCATTTCCATGTGGATATTTGGGGAATTTTTAATTCCTCACATGTCCTCTCACCCACATGGGGATAAGAACCTCCTTTATGAAGAGATCTTGTCCTAATCCCAAGGTACTATGTACTACCTCCATGTCATGTACTCTCCTTACAACTCATGTCCACATCACTCTTTTCAAGCCACTTCACATGCCACATGTCAAGATGTGAGGGCTTGTGAGTTCTCAACTCACCTTAGCCCTACATCTTGATCTTGGTGGCTTAATCTCAGCCGTTCATTTCTCTAGAGAATTCCAAATTTTCTATAAATACCCCTCTTTTCTCTCATTTTTGGGGGGAGATCATTTATGCTAGCCAAACTCTTGCAAAATTTTCTTTTGAGCCATACTTAGCTAAATTCTCATACTTGCATCCATTTTCGCTCATTTCCCATCCTCATCTCATTTCATAGCTTGCATCTCTTGCCACTAAAGGAGCATACAACATCAAAGATCGAAGGTTCAACCAAATGATCGATTCAAGACAAGGTGAATCCACTTTATTTGTTATCTTTACTTTGTTTTTGAATCCAACTAGGCCAATTTTGAGGTGTAGGGTGTTCATAGTTGTTGTTTGCACTCTTTTTCTTGCTACTCATTTTATAACAAGTATTTCTGCCATATCACACAATCTGACACAGGATGGTAACACTATTTGTTTTGGATTTCATTATTGTTGTGCAGTTTTGCACACACGCCCCACTGAAAGTAGGGACCCTCTTTTTGCTCTGGCTTTTGGTGTCTTTTGGCCCCTTAATTTTATTGATTTCATTGCGTTTGGAGGTCCTTAGATGTTCATCTTGCTTGCCCAAGTGATTTCTCCAGGTTGCACTTTGAAAAAACTAAGTTTTGAGCAAAATCCAAGTTTTTACCCCAATCTGGGATTTTCGGTCCATCTGGATTTTCCTGGATTCTGCTCAAAGTTCGGCTCTGGGCGAAGTCTGGGTTTTTGCTTGCATTCAGGATTTTCCGCCTGACCTGGATTTTCCTGGATTCCGTCAGTTTTCTGGAATGTGCCAAAGGTCTGAAATTTTATGCCATCCGTGGAAATCTGGTCCACCCGGATTTGTCTAGATTTTTTGCCAAGCTTTGTGCAAATTGAAATACTGGATTAAATTGATGAATTTGAAATGCTCAACACCCCGTGCTTAATTTAATATATTACATGATGTTACACGCATTCTTGGTTTGTTTTGATGATCTATTGTTGAAATTTTTGCCTTATTTAGTAAAATCTACCTGGCTTGGAATTTCCCAGATTTTCCCTTTGGTCTGGTTTCCTGGGAGGGCCAAAATCTCGAAATGGAAATTTTTTTGAAAATAATTATTTTTTCCAAAAATTGGAATTTTTTTAAATGCTCCTGAAAGTGAAAATTCTTGAAAAAAAATTGAAAATAAAATTTCCAAAAATGGAAAAAAATCGATGATATATGTTTTTCAAATTTAATTTGGACATGTGGGCTATTAATGATGATATCTGTTTTTCAGGACTAAACAAATTTTAAAAAGGGGATTTGCGTATGGATTTGTGCCAAAAGAGGGGAATTTGGAAATGTTCAATTTAAATCTTCAAAGTGGGACCTACCTAAGAATCTGTGCCAAAACTGTCTATAGCTGGAGGACTTTCTGGAAGACACGCGAATTTGATCTTGCTGGAGATCATAGGCCGACATGGATAATATTCATGCATTTAATGAAAATCTTGTCCTATTTTGAAATTCTCCTGGCCGACCTATTTTGGGGCCTGTTATTATTATAAAATCTAATTAGGCTGACCTGTTTTGAGGTCAGTTATTATTGTAAAATCTAATTAGGCCGACATGTTTGGGGGGTTCTCTATAAATGAAATTTGTGCCTCATTTGTAAGGGAAGATTTTAGGAGTTTGATTAGGCCAAAATTTTGCTAAGTTAGAAGGCCAAAATTGGCAAGTAGTTTTCAGAATTAGCTGTAGGAGATGAGAGACTTGAAATTGTTATGCAATGCTGGAGAAGTAATGCAATTGGATTGTTGATTTGGAAAACTTTATATTTATTTTCAACAGTTTTTATGGTTTCTTATTCTTGATTCTCAGATGTTAGATGTTAGATGTTAGATTTCAACTCTTTTACAATGATGGTGAAATATTAATGATGTTGATCGATTTCCGGTCCATACTTTTAGCAATTTACTAATTGTAGATTGTTGTGTAAAGTTAGTCTGGGCCTCACTTCTGTGCTAAGTTCAACTGTGAATGCTTGTTTACATTGTGCTAGCAGTTGGGTATGTGAATGAATGTTCAAAGTATGAAAATCTTTAGATTTCCCCAGAAGATCACACCATTTCTGTGTAGTTGTAGTTTTGTTCTTGATCAAGCAGAGATTGGTTTTGTTGGGGATCTGTCCATTTGCAGCTTTCATCATTACTATGATTGATCTTAGGAGTTAGAATAAATAGAATCTCTCTAAACCCTTACCTCTTTTTCTGTTTATTTTGAATCTGGGTTAGTTTTAGGATTGAAAGCATCACCATATTGTTGCATCTGGTGAAAATTCACTTCCAACATTGTTTATTTGTAAGGCCCCTTGTGATTACCAACATTTTCACATATTATCTGAGTTGTTTATGCATTGTCAAGAGCTGACACCCGAGAGACCTTGGAGTGATTTTCAGCAATTTATTGTTGAAGATTATCTTTCAAGAGAGATAGAATATCATTTTCTGTCTGAGTTGTTGCTGTGCAGAAAACACCATCAACAATTATCATTTATTTTTGTCAATTATATTCTTGATTTCCTTAATAGTTTAGCTTCATTTCGTGAGTAATGGGCATAGATCTAGATCATTATTTTGAATTAGATTAGTTTTTATTCATTCTTTTGATCTCATTTATACTTGTAGATTTCCCCCTTACACATTCTGGCATGCCTGGTGGCACCTCAATCCTTAGCATTAACATTAACATTTGCTTGGTTTGGACTTTGTAAAATGGTGATAACATCATTTGTGTAGCTCTTGTAGGATATGGAACATGTTACATAAATCAAATGAATAACACGGTCGAAGTTCCAAAACTTTTCAAAGCTTTTATTTCTAAACTTAGAAAAAACACTTTCAATTGGTTCTCTAAAATGATTTTTTTGAAGCTTTCATAGTTAGAAAATTTTAAATTGGTGCATAAAAAGAACCCCACAATCCAAATGCTTTCAATTGGTGCTCTAAAATGAACTTTTCAAAGCTTTCATAGTTAGAAAAATTTAAATTAGTGCATAAAAAGAACCCTACAATCCAAATGCTTTTAATTAGTGCTCTAAAATGATTTTTTTGAAGCTTTCATAGTTAGAAAACTTTAAATTGGTGCATAAAAAGAACCCCACAATCCAAATGCTTTCAATTGGTACTATAAAATGATTTTTTCGAAGCTTTCATAGTTAGAAAGCTTTAAATTGGTGCATAAAAAGAACCCCGCAATCTAAATGCTTTCAATTGGTGCTCTAAAATGATTTTTTTGAAGCTTTCATAGTTAAAAAACTTTAAATTGGTGCATAAAAAGAACCCCACAGTCCAAATACTTTCAATTGGTTCCCTAAAATGAATTTTTTGAAGCTTTCATAGTTAGAAAATTTTAAATTGGTGCATAAAAAGAACCCCACAAATGAACATTTCAATTTTGGTGCTCTAATTTTTTTTTGTTGACCAAATGATTTCAATTTGTTAGTGAATGCTTGATTTACTTTGTTGGCCATTAAGACAAGGTTTAGAAAAAACACTTAGTTTTTGGCTTAAAATGAATAAATCAATTTTATTTTCCACCTTTGTTATCTCATTGATTGATATCCAAAACACTTCTATTGGGTGCTTTAAAAAGATACATTGCTATCTTGAACACAATTCATTTTATATTTTATGGATAGCATAGCTTGAGGTGCTTAAAAAGAGCATTACAACGGATTGTATTCTATGTATTTTTTGTTTGGAAAACTAGGTGACTATCCTCTCCCCTCGCACCTTTTGGTGATCTTGGGTGATGAAAATCATCTTGATTTTCACACTTTTTACTTCAAAGTATACCTTTAGATGGCCTACCTTTTGAGACACATCGTGTGCTAGAGAAATCAAAGGCAACCCAACCAAGACTTTGTTTTGGTCTTCTCTATATATTATTGTGGGTGTGAGGAAATTTCTCACCCACCGAGTGTTGATGTTCTATACTAATGAATGTCTCCCCTAGTATCCATGTGATACGTTAACACTCGTAAGGGTTGGGAGGCCTCTTAATTGAGTGAATCGATGCATGTATAGACATCCAAAAATAATAATCCTAAAACATGACTAAGAACCAAATATTTTAGAAGATACCCCTTTATCCAAATCATACTCTAAATTGGTGCATCAGAATTTACTTCTGAGAAGTTACTTACCAAGTTTGACTTATGGCTGAGCATAAAAAGCCTCTCCATTTGTCGCATGTAAAATCATCCCTTCGAGGCATGAGGTAAGCCCACCTAGGAAGAAGTGTCTATCCCTAGGGTGTACTTTATCTTCACAAAAAGTTTCCAAATATATTCAACATCAAACACCGTGAGCTTGAAGTTAAAATGAACATATCGAAACAAAGACTAAACATGATAGTTGAATCAAAAACCCTTTGACTTAGTGTATGCTTTTAAGGGATGTCCTATATTTTCACTCCTTAAGGATCTCATTAAATGTTTTTGAATATTCAAGCTTTAATTTAAGGCTACATTGGCTCAAAGTAAACGTTGGAAACTATGGCTTGGAAAATCATTTCAAAGATAATAGACACTGTTTTAGGGAGTTCTATCCTTTTAGAAGTAGGATGGTTTTTACAGAATGCTGCTTATTTATCTTTGGCATGTTATATTTATTTCAAACTATCAATGAATTGGCATCAGACCTTTGTTTTTATTTTGTATATCATAGAAGCTTGATCTATTTGGGAGAAATCTTTGAAATTGTGCATGCTATGGCCTTTGTCAAATTTATTTTTTATACTTCATTCATATTAAAGACATTGTGTTAAAAAATTTGAGTTGATAGTTTGGTAATTAATTCACATGTTTTTAAGCTTCTAGATGTTTAATGTTATCTTTCTAAAATTGGATCATGTCACTTGGACTCTTCCATTTTCTATAAAAGGTATGCCATTTTTCATTTTATGTCTTAAAAAAGGAAAGATTTTATAAATTTTGGAATATTTATGTTAATCTTTAGAGTTTTCTTATGTCTAATTTGACCTTAATGGATGCTTCCCATGGGGATATTTGAAAGATTGCACTATTCTTTCTTTATCCTTTTCTGCTCATTCTCTTCCGAACAATGAAGGGTCTACGACATTATGTGTCTATCATATCAGTTATAAGGAATAGTTAAGGTTTGAAAGTGTTGTAAGAGCTTTGATGCACCAAAATCTTTATTTTTTGTTCACATTTCTTTCTACCCTTTTCCCCAAAACACAAACAAGAGCCGACTTTCTATAAAAATATTAAAGGTCATTCAGTTAGGTGTAAATTGGTTCCCCACTCACTGAATTTCCCATAAGGTTGTTTAGAGAAGCGCAAGCTTTAATGATCAATAGGTAGAACTTGGAATTGCTAGTGTAAATAGAGTCATTATAAAAATACCTAGCTAATCACCTTTCTAGGATTGACCTATTCACAATTAGCTTAAGTTTACTTAGGAATTCTATAATTTTATCTCACTTCATATGGTTGAGACATGTGTCCTCATTGTTTGACACACTTATTGTATGCATACTTGCCACTTTCTCACACACTTGACACTTACTTTGTGTGAGATTTATCCTCTTCTTCAAGAGATCTCTATGCTCTTGGGTTGTCTTTTAGCCCTGCTTTATGGGTAGCTTTATCTCTTCCTTCTTTCATGTCCTTTTGAGGTAGAAACACATCCTATTAAGGTGGAGGGGGTGCTAGTGAAAGTGGTGGAGAGTTTTCTTTTTGTCCTACTACCATTTAAGCTCTCAATGGCTATTTTGTAGCTCTAGTTGCTCTGAATATTATTGGGAGCCTTTGATGACTTTGTTACTTTGGTTGGATTTATTTTACCTTTAGAGGTGGTTTTTGGTGGAGGTTAGTTTCTTTGCCTCCTTGTTTGGGATTTCTTTGGTGCCTCAAGGAGGTGATTATTGACTATGTTCTTTGGCCCCTCTGGGCTGAGATTGATTCTGTGGTTTCTCCTTAGTTATGAAGTAGGGATCTTTCTCTATTTCCTTAGAGGTTCTATGTTTTTTTTCCTATGGAGGAGGTATTATTTTACTATGTTTGTCACTACTAGAGTGATGTAGTGGTTTTTTTTTCTTTTTTCTAGCCTTGGTGGTTCTAGGTTTTGTTAAGTTTTGTGGTGTTTCCTTTTTCAACTCTTTGTTTTCTACCCCCATGGGGGTTGAGTTGGGTTTTTTTTGTAGAGGAGTGTTTTTACTCTTTCTAAGGGTGGTACTAATACTCATCTTCATGATGGTGTTCTTCTGACTTTGTGCTTTTCACATTTTGGTTGGGTTGTCAAGGCACTTAAGGGAGTTTTTCTTGTCCCTTAAGTTGGTTTATTTTCTCCTTTGTTGGCCGCTATGTTTGGTTCTCCTATGGAGGTGGAGATCTATTTTGTGGGTGTGTTGGGAGGATTTCTTTCCTCTTGTTGGCTTTCTCTTTTATAACTCTCATTGAAGTGGAGTGTGCTCCTCTATAGGTGGAGCTTGGGTTTGTTGGTAAGGTGAGACATTTTGTGGAAAGAGATTCCTTTTTCCCTTTGGTTTATTTTTTTTTCCATGAAGAAAATTATGGTGTTGTTGCGGGTGTTACAACCCCTAGTTCAGTGTTTAAGCTAAAGGATTTCACTGGTTTTACCTTATTTCTATAGGGTGGTAGTTTTTGTGTTGGTTTTCTTTCTTGTTGTTGCTTCTGTCTCTTGCTACTGGTCTTTGTTTTCTAGTTTCATTCTTTGGTCAAAAGTATGGCTAGTTTTTGTTCTTCTAGGCCCGTTGTTGGTGAGTCTCACTCTTCTTTTTTAGCTATTCATTTTCTGTGAGTCACCTATCTTCTACCTCTATGCTTGTTTTGTAAATAGGTTTTAGCCCTTTCAGACTTTATCCTAATAGAAAAAAATTATTGTTTGCAATTTTTGGTCATTTTACTTAGTGGTATTGTATAAATCTATATGAAAAAAGAAGTTAAAAAATTTGTTTATAAGAAAAGGGACAAAATTGTCCTCTATCTTTTTGTACTTTTTGATTGAAAATTGCTTTCTTTGCAAAAGCTTTGTGGCATATTCAACCTATTTATATTTTGTGTGATGTTATTTTTTGCAGGGGTTGTTTGCAATTACAAGTCTTTTAAGAGGCATCCATCAATAATTGTTTAGGAATTCACTTTTTTGTGTGATAATATCACTAGCCAACATGTTGATTATAAGTTTTTATTGGGTGATTTATAACCTTTATTGGCTTCCTACCATCCTACATTTTTTTGTAGATTCTATCAATCCACTAATCCTATCCACAAGGCATTCTTGACTTGCTTTTTCTGTGGGGTTATACATGCTCTTCTCTTCATACGAGGTGGGTAACATCTTGGCATATACTAGCATTTTACCCTTTGCTGGCCTAGGTATTATAACCATTAATTATTTCTGGTTTTTTAGATATGTTAAATATCCACCTCTTTTGAGAACTTCCTAATCCCACTCATGATCTTCACATTGTTCAATGTATCAACACCTAAAAAGGCCCACACAACTTGCACAACACACTTGTGGCCCCTTCTCTACTCTAGCAATGACCACCTTCATAGGGTTGTATGCCATTTCTTGTGGGCTCACTATGAGTGTTTTATTTTTAGGTTTTATCCATATAAGTAACCTCCTTTGAGCTTTCCTCTATTACAAATCTATGAAACCCTATGTATGTAATGTGTATAGTTTAAAAGCAATTTGAGTCTCTCAACTGGCATCGTAAAGAATCATTCCCCACTATGGCCTCCTCAAGGCATACTCTTTCTATAACATGTGATGGTGTGATAGAAAGAGGAAATAAAACCCATTCATATTTCAATGTTTATACTATTTTGACTAGGCATACATTCATATGTAGATCTCATAGTCTCCATGCAGTCTCTAAGATCTGATAGGTATTCAAAATATCTGCTCAAGTTTATGACAACCTAGTCTTTCAATGACTAAAGCCTAAGGATAATTGAAGTCTCATCTTTCATACAAACCACTCCTCTGATCCTACATAGTCTCAGTTTGGTAAACAAAAATGACCCTCCAATAGCACTACAATCAATTGAATTTTGCTATCTTTTTGGTTAACATTTTATTAACTAAATAATATATGTATTGCGTTTAATGTTAGTATTCACTAATCACACAATTCTCAATATATCATAACAGGTTAATTTTTTAATATAAATATTAGATGTCAAAATTTTATGGTTTGATAACCATTAAAGTTTTTCTTATTGAATCAAAGAAGTTTACAAAGAAAAAGAGCTACCAACAAGTAATTGAAAGATACAAATATTAACAAACCATAAGTAAAAATCAACCATAGGAAGGCTGAAAGGAGCAATCATTTCATATACTATATAATTATACTTTGATAAAACTTGTTATCAAATTACAACTCTAAAAGTTGATCTTTAATTTACTGAAGTTGAACCATTATCTTTGAATTATTTTTACATAAAACTTGTTGTTGTGAAATTAAAAAATCTACCTGAAGAAGGATGTCAGAGAAAATCCTTAAAATTGCACTTGCTTGCTAATATTTTTGGAGAACATAGTTGAACATCTAGCTTTCCAAATATGATTTAGAATAACTTGTTTAATAGAATCATCAATAGCATTGTTTTGCATACTAAAACCAAAGATAACTTCTTTCTAGTTTAACTCATTATAGAAAATAGCAATTTTTTTAAAAATAGATGTCCATTATTTCTTAACATAAGTGAAGTCCAAAAATATATGCTTCATATATTTAATACATAATCAATAAGGGAAATTAGCTAGATTAACTATTATACATTTCAATCTATCTCCAATTGATAGCTTGCAATGTAAAATTTTCCAAGACAACACTTTTGTATCAAAATCAGCTTTCAATTTTCATATTTGAGTGCTCAATTTGCTCCAAATTTTGGAATTAAATCTAAATTTCCACTTCCGATTAAGACAAGGAACAAGAGACCATATATGAAGGATACGAGAATAAATCTTCTTTAGAGAAAAATATTTGAACAAACTAAGGGTTGCAAAAAGATAACAAAATGTTTATATTTATCACCTAACCCATAACGCTCCTTGAGATATTACTAAGAGGCCAAATCAAATGTGTTAAAATCCAAAATATCTTTGAATTTATGGATTCCCTTTTTAAACAAATAATAAGCATTCCTTGGGAAGCTAATAGAAAGTGGTTGATTATGATAATTAATAATTTTATTCCACCAGATTGAAGTTGAGGCAAAAGTAAAACCATGTTGTAAGGAAGAATTGTTCTAGTTTAAGAAGTGACAAACATGTTGCCAAGATTTAAAAATAGACTAAAGAGGAAAGGAATCTCTAATTTTAAAGAAGGGAGACATTAATATCTTATCCAACCAATTGGATACTTTCCACATTGTTTGTACTAAAACTTTCATGATTTGATGACAAACTAAAATCTTCCATGGTTCATCTACATTAGCAGCTCGAACAATCCATTTTGCAGTAAAGAAAAGTCCTTGAGTTTTGGGATCTATGACACCAAGGCCTCCATGAGTTTTTTATAGAATACAATGGGACCAAGATGATGCAATAAAACATGTATTAACATCCCATTAGACTAGAGAAAGTTTCATTTTTTTTTTAAATTCTTCATATCCTTGCTTGGAAGGAATCCAACAATATGAGTAATAAACATGAGAAGAAATAAAAAAAATTTAGTAACCTAGGTTAGATTACTAGAAAAAGATAAAAATTTATTACCCCAAGTAAAAAATATATTTTTTAATTTGTTTAAAAAACATATCCTCATATTTGAAAGGGGGACCACTAAAAAAAAAGGAATGCCTAGATATCTTATTATCTCCCCATGTTTGATAAGATTCCACTCTTTGGGAATCCAATGTGGAATAGTACCATTTTGAGACATTAAAAACCTAGTTTTATTATGAGGTAATTGGGATCTCGAAACAACACAATATAAATTTAAGATGTCCAAGGTATTGTTTAGTTCCTCTCAGAATTTTTTAGAAACAACATGCTATCATCATCAAAATGAGAGTTAATAACCACTTTATCCTAAGGAATGAAAATTCATTTAATAAGCTTCATCTAATTAGCCTTCTGAAGAAGTTACCCTAGCACATTAGCAGTAAAAAAATATAAGAAAGGAGAAAGAGGGCACCCCTGTCTTATAGAATGCTACACCTCAAAGGAGGTTGAAATAAAGGTATTAATTACAAGGTGAGAATTTGCATCTTTAAATATATATTTCAACATTCTTTTTGGATCCTTGGACCAAATCCTAACCATTGCAACATTGTAAGAATGAAACAACAACAAATTTTATCATACACTTTATCAAAATCAAGATTGACCACTAATATGTGTTTGGCATGGTTGTTGGGCCCATTCTATAGTCTCCCAAGCTAGCATGAGATTATCAAGAATATATTTTGCTTTTATAAATATTGTTTGGTTAGATCTCACTATACCCTACACAACATGTCTAATTCTGATAGCTAAGGCTTTAGCAATAATTTTACAAGAAGTGTTTGTCAAGGTAATTGGTCATTGGTGCCAACAAGTAATAGTGTCTTCATTTTTAACATTAGGGATAATTTTGATTAATAATTTATTTATTTTAGGGCCTAAGAATCCCTTTTGAAGGGCTTTCAAATAGAACATATAAAAGTCCTCTTTGATATGATGCCACATGACTTGATAAAATTCAGTTGGAAGACCATCAAAGCCAAGAATTTTACTTGTTTTCATAGAGAAGAGAACGTTCAAGTTCTTCCATAGAGAGAATTTGATCCAATAATTGGAAATAACCCGGGTCAATCATGTTGGGAATAAAATTCTTCACATCTTCTTCCAACGCCTACTGAAAATATTCCCAATTATTCTCTTCTTTAAATAATTTCTCATAGAAATTTTGGAATAAATTAGTAATTTGTGAAGGGTCAGTCTGTAGTCTACCTTCATCCATTATAGCCCCAATTCTCTCCTTTTTATGTTTATAGTTAATATAGTTGAAGAAAATTTTAGATCATTTATTCCCTTCTTTAATCCAATGATTTTGGCCCCTCGAGCCTTGTAGTTTTCTAATTTTTACAGTTGCTCTTCGATAACAAAAATAGTGTTTTGAATCATTTCATTATGAGGATCCAAATTTAATTGTTTCCTATCATGTTCTAATTTATCTTGAAGATATTTTTCTCTACGTTTATGTATCTAGGCCATTCTCTTGTGAAAGGAGCAAAGAAAATCAATGTTCAAGTATTTTTCAAAAGGCCATTCTCCAAGCAATGAGAAAGAAATGTTGTTCAAAATTCATGGATCATATTATAAATTCTTCTTTGAGCATCACTAAATATTTTAGGTTCTACCATCTAATGAGGGGCTTCATACTCTCTCTTTTTTCTCCTATGAGGGGGGAATATTTCTTGTAATTATGTGATAGATGTAGTCCTTGGTGGTCATTATGATTCCTTTTTCTATCGTCTTCACATGTATTTTTTATTTCATTGCACCATTTCTCTTTTGGTAAGGTGTTTTTATTTCCCAGCATGTTTTCTCCTTTTTCTATGCTTTATGTTAAATTTGTGCATACATACCTTAGATGGATTAGTCTTTGAGACTCATCATATTACATACATTACTCCCTAAGCTTAACTTATGGGGTTTTAGTGTAAATAGATACATTATCAAACTAGTTAGCTAATCATCTTTATAGGATTGATCTATTCACACTTAAATTAAGTTTACTTAGGTGTTTTATTATTCTATCCCACTTCATCTAGTTGAGACATGCATCCTCATAATTTGAGATACCTATTGCATGAAGAATTTCCACCAAGTGTTCCATCTTTGAAGGGGTGGTTGGAGTTTCACTCCTACCTTTTCTCCTCCACATCCTTGCTTATATATGTAAGGTTCATCATTATAAATTTACACTCTTCACTTTTATATGATATACATACTATTGTGCTCATATTTTTTTCACTTATGGAAGATTATCAATTCACACTTTTAGACCATGGATAATCTAAAAAGGCATCAACCACCCCCATGCTATAGGTGACTTCCTACTTATTCTCACAATACAATGGTCAGCTCTAGTTATCGTTTCCCACACGATATGGTAACTACCAAATAAATCATTTAGCTATCACAACTAGGATATCATAGTTTATTGATCCTTCACCTATTTGAACCAAGTAAATGCTAGTTGATGCCTTGTAGTAGCCCAATCATCGGTCATTGGTACAATCCAATGACTACCCATCATTTCCCATGTATCTTAGAGGTTCACGTGTGGGGTTTTAATATCTATGTATACATAATCTAGACATAATAGGTGTTCAAAAGTATTGTTCAAGTGGATGTATACATATGTATATCACAATCAAGTGATCCAAGAGCCTATATATAAAGTCCTATGCGTCTGGAGTTAAATTTTTTAAACACATAAGAATAAGTGAATCGACATGAGGTGGCCTCTACTCACTACAAAAAATCCCTACATGATTTTCTCTATTTTTTGCTCTGCTTTTTTATTCCACCCAATATTTTAATGCATTTTTTGCCAATTTTTTTAAAATGTTGGTGCTATTTATCAGGATGGCGATATTTTTAGCGTTTATTTGCGTCGATTAGGACAAGTTGGCACTAATTTTGGTGCTCCTTTGCGCTGAAATTAGCACAGCCTTTAGCACCAATATTGGCTTCAAGTGTGACCCCACCGTTAGCATTGCATCTGGCTCCAAGTTTAGCTTCAAGTTTAGCACCACTTGTTAGCTCCAACTTTAGCTTCAAGTTTAGCTTTAGGTTTAGCACCAGTTTGGACACCCCTATGTCGAAGAGACTTATTTATATGTCTCAATGATGATGTAAAAAAGTGAAATGTCAAAAAGATATGGGAATATCGAGGAGAGAATCACTTACGTCACATCAACAAGGTATATCTACAAGTGCTTGGCAAAAAAACTCTTGGATATAATGAAGTAATGTTGATGAGACATTGAGATATCAGTAACATAAATAATATTATCTCATCAACACTCCTCAAGTAATGATCAAAAGAATACACCGCTATACCACTGACAAGGTGAGCAACACATGCGGTAGAGAGGTATACACCGCAACCCTGCAGCAAGAAGCCTTGAGCTTAAGGTGGTAGTGAGGTAAATAGCAGAAGGGAAGGGAAAAACACTTCCATACTACAGTGATAATCACGAGTCTCCTCTACATGGCAGAGTTACACCGATATATAAAGAAATACCCCTGAAGGAAAATATCAATGAGACAGTGGCATATCGACAAGAGATATTAACTTGTCTCATTGACACCAAAAACCAATATCAAAGGAACAGAAGATCTAATGTCGATGAGACATTGAGATGTTAGTAAGAAAAATAAGATTGTCTCATCGACACTCTTCAAGTAATGATCAAAAGCATGCACCACTATACCGTCGGGAAGGTGAGAAACATATGCGGTAGAGCGGTATACACCGCAATCATTTGAATATAGCCCACCAAAATACTCTAATTTTTTTTTCAAAATCTTATTTTTCAGGCATAGCCTGCCAAAATGGAGTTTTCATTTTAATAAACATACAATAAAATCTTTGTTGAAACCTTACTTTCAAGCGTAGCCCACCAAAATGGAGAAGTGTTTAAGTAAAGAATGACATAGAATCGTAAGGAGATGTGCGTGATAGGAGGAATAGGATAAATTGTTGTTTATCTCATTCCTGCTCTGATCAACAAGGGTTACAATTTTCATGCTACTATTTGTAATCCAGGTATTTAATTGACATATGTTTGCATAATCTCAAATTCCTTTAGATGCTTTTGAAGTATCAATGTATCCTATGTAGGGTTTACGATGACAACTTTTAATTTAAAAAAAAAAATCAAATGTTTTTGAAGTATCAATGTGTCCTATATAGGGTTTAGAATAATTTCTTTTAATTTAAGATAAATAAATAAATGGTGTATTTTCCTGTGTTTAGATAATGTGGAGATCTCTTAAATCTTCCCTAGCACACTATCCTCTTTCACACTGTGTTCATTACTCCAGCTACTAGGGTTTTGCATTTGACACCTTTAATATCTTCATGATAGTGGCTTTTAAACAGATCTCAGTCTTTGCTTTAATATTTATCATGGTAACCCTTGAGTTCCATAATCCACCTTCAATCTCTTCTAAGAATGTTTTCTTAAGCTAGACTGCATAGTATTCATATAAAACAACTCCTTCATACCTACCATTGTTCCAAACCACCACTCACCACCTTCCTTAAAATGCTACCTCCATAAGCACAACATGTTTTAAAATAATGGTTGCTAGTGATTGACCATTAAGATCACTACTTTCATGAAGATACAATGAGTTTTTTGTCTTCAAACTTAAGGCATTATGCAAGATAACATTGTGATTTTTTTTTTGTGTACAATATGATTTTCTTGCACATTTACTACTTTGCTAACTGCCTTTAAGACTAGATATTGCACCATCAACTGCAATCTCAAACAACTCACTCACTGTCACTTGAAGATTCCTTTCATGAGCATCCTTGTATAAAATCAAACTATGCCCTATAGACTGCCTACTTACTAATATAGGGGACTCATTGTTTCATGGTATTTTAAGTTTTATTTAGAAGGGGTTAATATGTGGCATTTTTATGTGTAGGAAGAATAGCTTGTGATGCAAAATTCGGGTATGGACGGTTTAGGAAAAAATGGATAGCTATCAGTGTGATAACTAGGTTGGAGAGTACCTTGAGCCGATGTGAAACACTTTCAGGTGCATTCGGTTGGAAGCAGAACCTAACTATAGGAATTTTTGAATATCTGACAAAGGAAGTTCCTACATTCTAAAGATAAAATCATAAATTTTCTTATCCAGTTTTTTATCCAATTTGACTTCTTTAATATCTGATAAAGAAAGTTTGTACATTCTAAGATAAAATCATAAATTTTCTTGTCTTTGTACAATCGCTCGTTTGAATTGTTTCTTTAACAGTTTTAGGGCCACGTCCATGTACATATCTTCTTCTTTTGCTAGTTGAACGCTCAGGCTCTGCATTTACTCTAATCTCCATGTAAAATAATAAAAAAATGCATTAATTTATGATTGTACCTTGAGCCGATGTGAAACAATTTCGTGTGTTTTCGCTCCGAAGCAAAACTTGTGTGTAGGAATTTCCAAATATCTGAAAGAGGAAGTTCCTACATTCTAAAGATATATTCTATGAAACATTCCTTATTTTCTATGAAATGGTGTATATATTCTTGTACTTGTAATTTTATTGTTATGTCTATTAAAGAAAATAGAGTTTGAATAAAAAATGCTTCACCCTTTTTTGTAAGTGAGTATGTAAATTATTGTTTAAGGAAAAATCTTACAATGTTTACATTTTAAGTTTACTAGTTTCAAATCTTCATTTGCTATGTATATAAAATTGTATGTGCTCTTTATCTCTAATGACATAAAACAATAATGTCATTAGAATTAGGGTTTTCAATTTCAGCACCATCATTGTCCACTCTTTCCATATCTTGTTCACTTTTAAGTACAATCATCAAAATTTTATTTTTATTTCTTGTCCCAATTAATCTTGATTCCTTTTAGCACAACACAGTAGGTTGCATGTTAAATTTCAAACATTTTCTTTGCATTTTTTTGTATATATTATTTTCTTAGTGCATCATTATGTAACAACAATTTCACTTCTGAGATATACATTAAAAATAAATGAAAGCACATGTTTGATTTGTCAAGGGAAATGTATGGTGAATACCCTATGTCTTTCAGATAAGTATGCAAGAAAAATAAGACATAACTGATTGAATTTTATTTTCTACTATACAATTTTGTTTTTATTCAGAGGCTACAGTAGCTTATCATGGATTAGTTTTGGCTAAGAAACAAGGTGTTTCTAAACTATGGCTAGAGGGGGACTCTCTTAATGTGATTAATTGTCTCATGATGAAATTTCCTCCTTCATGGTCAGTTGCCAATTTTATTAATGACTCAATATCTATTATTAAATCTTTTGAGGAGATCAAAATCACACATGTTTTTCATGAAGCGAACATGATGGATGATGGGATTGCCAATGTGGGAGTGGCTGAGAGATTTGAGTAGGATTCTTTTGAATCACTACCTCTTAATCTGAAGTGTATTTCTAATGATGACCAGCTGGCTTGTTTCTAGGAGAGATGTTCTCGGGGAAAGGTTTTTCATTATGATTTTAAGTTAGGCTTTGCATGTCGACCCTTTGCTCTTTCAGTTTCATTATTCTTTCCTTGGTTTTCGTAGAAGGATGGACTGGTAGTTTTGGTAGGGTTACTTAGAATGATAAGCCACACGTATTTGTGGGTGTTTTTTGTATTTTTTTGAGTAGCGTCTGGTTCATTTTAGTTTTTCATTTCTTCCAAGCGTTCTTGGGTTTTTGTTTGTTTCCTATCACTATGGGTGGTGACCGTTACAGAATTGAGCCAAGTTCCTATGAAGAGTTTCAAAAAAATGCTACTGTGTGGGAGCACTTGGAATTGGGGGGGTTACTCAATTTATGCAGAGAATTCAAGGCCCATACCCTGATGTAATGGATTTATTTGTGAAAGGATGGAATTGGAGGTCTCTTCATTACCAGGGTGTTGAGTTTCGAATTGAAGAGGATTTTATTGCGGAGGAAACTGGTCTTTCAGTTTCTGGGAGAAAGTTTTCAGAGATAGGGGAGTGACTAAGAAGGATTTTATGAATTTCTTTAAACATGACGAGAGGAAGAAGGTTAAGGAAATTGGAAGTGGAGGTTATGCTAAGAAGTCCCTGAAGCCGCTTTGGAGGGAGCTCATGTTGGCCATTATGCACTACTTCACCCTTGAAGGTAGATTCTATGTGGTTTACACTCACCATTTTATGCTCTTAAATCATTTTAGGCATAATGTTTCAATCTCATTTCCTTTTTACTTGTTATATTCTATGGAGAAGAGTATTGAAGACCACATAAAGAACCCTAAGAAGGTGGTTCTTCATTAATGGCTTAAATGTGTTTTCTTTTTGCTCATATCAAGCTAAAGTTGATCTCGGTCTCCCCTAAAACTCCTGGTAAGAAGGAAGTTAAAAATGATGGGTATGAAACAAGGGACTTTTTCAGTGAATGGGTTGGTAGTTTGGAGGAGGAAGAGTTGGAACATGAGGATATTTATATTGATGAAGGAGGCTCTGAGGAAAGGGGTGAGGAATTGGAAGAATGGGGTAAGGGCTATGAGATTGATGTGGAGTTGTAGGAGACTATGGCTAATTTTGTTAGAAAATCTTCAAAGGGGAAAATATAACACATGAAGAAAGGTAAAGCTTCCACCAAAAGGAAAATTGAGGTGGTTTCCTCTGGTTCAAATGTGAATCCCGCGTTGTCTTCTAGAAAAGAGGGTTTGAAGGGTTTTCATCTTGTGGGTGATGAGGGTTTGAAGGGTTGTCATCATATGGGTGATGTGGATCCTTCAAATTTTGATTGTGTTCAGAATGATTCATTGAGGAACCCTATTCTTGGTAAGGATTGTCTGCTAGAGAGCTCCCCAGTGCAAGGGCTCAAGGTGCTGGTTAATTTGGGTGGTCAGTTGAGTGGCCCTGCTGATATGGGAAACTCTATGATGGAGGTGAAGCCTAATGAGACTGGCTCTATGGATATGCAGGGGATTGATGCAGTTAATTGTTCTTAGGATTTTTCTTCTATGGAGAAGGAAGTGAAGAAGGAACGTCTGGAGGCATTAGCTGATTTGGAGAATCTACCATATAAGGAGAGGATAAAGGTGGATGTTGTGGATGTTAAGGATTTCCTAGTCGAAGAAGAGGATGAACAAAATAGGGATTGTTCTGATGCCCCTGTTGACTTGGAGTAGAAGGGTTAGCCTTCGGTTAACTAGCATGAAATTGACATGAATATGTTTTGTAGAATGGCTGAAGATGGGACGAGAAACCTGCTTTCCTTGGTTGAGTGGTTATTTTCTGAGGTTAAGGAGCTCAATCTTCAGATGAAAAATTGGCAAGTTTTTTTTGTTGCTACTCTAAGAGGTAACCAAAAGGAGTGGGAAATAAAAGGCAAAGTGAAATCAATGCATATTAAGCTTGATAAGCTACTAGCCGATGTTGATCGTTTGGGGGTTTCTCATGAGGAAAGAATTTCCTCTTTGGAAGTTATATTTTTAATAAAATGTTAAAGGAAAGAGTGGCAAGTATGGAGGATAAAATGGGAAAGATGTCGGAGGACTTGAAAATAGTGGTCAATATTAGCAATAACTCTTTGAAGACCACTGCTATGGGTATTTTTGTTCTGAATGAGAAAGCGTTGAATTGGACCAGAAAACCACTTGACTTGGGTAATATGGAGGAAAGGATTGAAGAGATTAGCGGCTCTTACCTGGTGGAGAAAGCAAAAGCTTCTACTCTTGTGCTGGAGAAGGACATGCATGTGGTCCATGCCTTAGGATGAGGAGCAAGATGAAAAAGAGGGTTGTTGTTTTTGAAGAGCTGAAGGATGTTATCAGTATCCATGAGGAGGTCATCAAGGAGAACATGGCCTCGGTTAATGTTTTAGATAATTTGTTGTAGTTGGTACTTCCTCTTTTTGTTTAGCAGGTTTGCTGATGCTTTTTGCTTTTGGGTTTGCTGACGGGTTGCTAATGTTCCATCTATGTCAAATTTTTGGTTTTTTGGGTTGTTGGGCTTAGTGGTTTAATTTCTCTTGCAGCTTGGCATCGTTGTAAAGGGTTTTGGGGTCCCTTCAAAACCTATTTTTCCTTATCAAAAATTGATTCAATTTGATTATCTATTATACAATTATTTTTTATGTGTTTTTTACTTTTTGCATGTGGATTACCCTCAGAAAGAGACTACTTATCTTTTCTTAAATGAAGCCTTTACATTTCTTGTCTATGAAAGGAATTTATTGCTTGACAACAGGTTCATGAAATTCATAGAAATTAAGATTGGTGTAAAATGCCATCCTCGCAAATGTTGTTTGGTCTAGAATTATAATGGAAAATAAAAAAATCTTGCTAGGAGAATAAAATAGGTTTTCAATTGTCCAAGTACAACATAATTTCACTGAAGCATTTCAAAGTTTAGGCATTTGAGATTCATGGAAAAATTAAACACATTTATGAGAATTAATAACATTTGATTTTCACAGTCCATGATAGTTATGTAAAAATTTGCACAGTTTATCCATGATTAATAACATTCGATTTTCACAGTCCATGATAGTTACAAAGATAAAAGTATACGGGGAAGAGGTGGGGATAGGAGTTGCATTTTTTAGAAATGAGGTTCAAAAATTATTTTTGTATAGGATATATCTCATATTCACGTATATAATTTTTTTTAAAGTGAATAAAATTATTGTATATATAATTATTATCGAAAATGCAGTATTTTAAATCTATTCAAATTCTATTTTTTAATGTGACTTTCTAGTTTGAGTGGAGTCTATTGATATTTTAGATCTTAACATCCATGCATCATCACATAAAATTAAATTATTAGAACTAAATCTTTAATTTAATCCATTACAGCTAAACTCTTTCTCATCTAAAATTTTGAATATGGTATTATCCATGATCCCAGCATGAATGCACTTTGGAAAGAAGTGTTTGAATAGAAATACACTTCATGGTAAAATTTTATTTTCTATCGTGAAAGGGGTAAGTTACTAAGTGTTGCAATACCTTAATAGCCATAAGTAGGGTGTAAGTTTGAATGTCATTCTATCCAATATTCTCATTATTGCAGTTGTATTTATTTAAATATAATTTTACGATAAACATTGATTACAATTTGAATTATTAAAGTGTTAAATTATTTTTTTCAAAAGTGATCTTTAGCATTTTTAAAGATTCCTATAGATGAAATTTTCACATGGGAAGAATTTAAATTTATCCTAAAAATTGTAAATAAAAGAATAGACAAATAGAAGTGCAGAAAATAGAGTATAAAATAGATAAGAAAAACAATAAAGATGTGACACTAGTATTTATCGTGGTTCACAAAAAATTATCAAAATAAATTTAGAGCTTAATTAATGTTGTCTCATCTATTTCCCCCTAGTATTTTTATGCCATCCACGTCCTCTCTCCATGGCCTCCTCTATGAATAAAAATACTACCACAAAAGCTTTCACTGCACTACCATCGAGAAGGAAGAAGCAACTTGCAGGACCATGGTAAAAAGTGCTCTACCGCATTGAGCTAATGAAGGAGCCACGAGATGGCGGTGGTCACCGCACTACCGCACGCCAATGGTAGAAGACTTGCGGGACTGCGGTAAAACATACAATGATAGGGGCTCAACTAGACGCACTTGGCGCCACCTTAGGTGCCCCAAACTGATTACATTAATGGCCAAAATTCAGCACTCAAGTTGGCGTTAAGGAAGAAATCAGATGACAAAAAAGGGAAACAAAGGGAAAAACGTAGCGCAAAGGAAGAAATCAAAATTTAAAATTAAAAAATTTCCTGCATGAAGGAAGAAATCAGACGACATAAAAGGGAAAAATGTTGCACGAAGGAAGAGAGCAGGGTGCTACCAGCAACTAAAGAGATCATGAAGCTAGGATGCACAGAGGAAGTCCAATGAGGAGAGTATGCAGGTATTTGAATTTTTTCATAACATTATATCAAATTTATTAAATGATATTTAAATTGTTTTTTTCTTTGATCGGTGATAATATTTTTATTTTATTTAATATAAATCAAAATATACAAAGCTCCAAATAAAAATTTATTCTAGCACCATCACATCATGTCTATTAAAACAAAATAAAAACCTACAGATCAAAAAGCCCTACCACAACTGCCTGAAAACTATCCAACTAAGTACTAACCAAACACCAAATTTTTACAGTATGAAAACCAAAAACAGGGCTTAACCCCTTAAGTTTATACATCAACATCTACCTTAAACATAATAAACAAGTTTACGCAGAAGTTCCAGAAGCACTGCCCAAATGCAATGGGCACATTTCCATGAGTGGCTTCACCTTCTTTCTCGGACACAAACCATTCTTCTCACACAACTCTTCTCTAGTGATGGCTTTGAGTCCCGCTATTATCTCCTAAGTCTCCATTAATTCGACACACTGTTTCAAAGCTTGCCACCACTGTTTCGCACAGTCCTCTCTCCACACGAATTTGGTTCTTCCTTCTGGCCACCTAATGAAAGGGAAATTTATCTCTGCTACTTCCAAGTCCACACCTTCCATGCCTTTGCTCAAAAAAACTTTTCCTAGTACAACCCTTTCCAAGATACTCTCCATGTTCACTAAGAAATCCCTATGCACTAGCACTTTCATCACTTTCCTTACAACCTCCACTGACTCTCCTAAGTCCAGTCCCCACGCCATGATCAGAGAGTATATATCCATATTAGTCTGATATCTATGCTTCAAATTTTTGAAGCCATTACCCAGAATGATGTGCACAAATTGCGCCACCTTCACATTCTTGTACATGAACAAGCCTCACAGTCTCTTCATCATCACTTTGCCATCAAAAGGATCTAATTTCCTCCTCGCTTTTAGAGTTAAGTTGACCTCCATTTCTTCTCTAGTACGTTAGCCACTAGACTACTTCACATTGTCGTCCTAACACTCTCCTTACTCTCGCAAACCAAGAAGCATCGAAGGAAATGCAAGAAAAAACTTCATTACATAGAAAATTGCCGACAAACTTCATTTAATGCCAAACGTACGTCCAACACTGGCAAAAAGAGCTAATTCTTCAACAATTTCGAAAAACATTCATTGAATAATTTGTAGGTATATTTAATATGTTAAATGATATTTTTTTTATTTCCTTGGAAAAAGTAAATGATTGCATATTAATTAGTTTAAAAGTAAATGATTGTATTTTTGGCTTCGGCTTCTAATTCATCCCATGTTTTACCTTCCTCCTCTTCAAAATCTTCTTCTTCTTCTTTTTCCTCCTCTAACTCCATAAGAGATTCATTTTTTGAACCTTCCTCATGTGATTTTGATTCCTCTTCTACATCAGAGGGTTTGTATCCTTGATCTGACTCTTCTGAATTATCATAATCAAAATCACTAGCTTCTATATTCAAAAATTCCCAACTACCATCTTCAATAAATTTATCTAGATCATCAATAATGCTCTTCAAAATTGGCCCCTAGTTCAAGTTCATTCTGCTTTCATAATACTTTATATCCATGAAAACCAAGCTCTCTAAATGGTATATCAAACTCTAGTTCAAAATATTTTAGATGAGGCTGCTCCTATAGCTCTCTTACTCACTTGAAAAATCCTTGAAACTCTGACTTCTTAACATTCAAAAGATAAATGGAATGTCCTCAACACCCAGTAGAGCTATCCAAAAAAGCTAACTAAAAGCTAACCCAGTTTTTTAGTTTAATAATTTAATTATAAAGTTTAAAATTTGAATGTTAATTGGGTAAAAGTACAAAGCTGCATGTCACACTTTTATAAAGGAAATAGCCAACACTGATCTAACTTTTAAACTTCAATCACTAGAAAGTGGCATATATGTTTTGAATTTTGAAATGATATAAACTAATAAAATGTGTATTTTTTAGTATATTTTATGCTTGTATTTTTTTGAAAAAAAATAAAAACTATTTGAATATAGTTTTTTATAAATTAACACAATAATTTAGTTGCTAATAAAATGTTGAAAAATGATGTTACATGAGACGTCAAGCTTTATATAGTAAATTTTCTTCTTTTTCCTTCAATTTTTTTGTGTATATTTATAACTGTAAACTTTAGGGCATGGATATATTTTTTTCTAATTTTAATAAATATATATTTTTAAATAAATATTTAAATATGCGTGAATTAAAACGCAGTTGCTTCTAGTCGAAGTCAATTTTTATATTAACTATTTATCTAAAATAGAAAAAAAATTATGCTATCTTAATCTTGATTCTTTTCTCTAGGGCATCATATTTTTTAAATTTTTTTTTACTAAGTTTTAGTATTTTTCTTGGCATGATACTCAACCTAATATTTTTGTGCTAATAACCTACTTTTAGTAAAAAATAGAAATAAAATATAAATAATAATTGAACTATTAAAATAAATATATATTTTAAAACTACACTTATCGATCTACAAAAGGGTACTTTTACATTTAAAAAAATATATATTTATATGAGTAGGAGTCAATGAAATGTTAAATTTTTAAAATAATTGCATTTTTTTAGTAAATTGGCCTCAAAGTGCTGCTACATATGCATTTAGCTAGCAATTTTAGTTAGAAAAGTTGTAGAAGTATTTAACTTATGATCTAGAATGAATCTTACTAGATCATATGTTTGAGCAAAATTGATTTTTAGTTATAAATACTAAAATTCACTTGTGCTAATAAGTTGGCTGAAAGTGTGACACAACTTTGTAATTTTACCCATTTTTTTATGTGTTATTGGCTTATTCCAGGTTGCAACATTGTTTAATATTTATATCTATAAATTGTCTCTATCACATTAATAGTGTTTCAAAATGGAAATGAACTTGTTGGAAGCAGTATGCTCTAAATTGCCAATACTTAGTGAATCTAGATCCATAGTTAGTAATGTCCAAACAAAACTTGTCCCAACAGCCATAGGGAAATGGGAAAAGTTAATGGGTAATAATCAATGGGCTATGCAGGAGGTTGTCATACTGTCAGCTGATTACCTAAGCCTTCCCCCATTGATTATTACCCATTAACTTTTCCCATTTCCATATGGCTGCTAGGACAAGTTTTGTTTGGACATTACTAACTATGGATCTAGATTCACTAAGTATTGGCAATTTAGAGCATACTACTTCCAACAAGTTCCTTTCTATTGTGAATGTGATAGAGATAATTTATAGCTATAGATATACTTAGTATTGGCAATTTGGAGCTTAACACTTCCACATTTCTTTAATCAATTTGGAGCATAAGACTAAGACTACTCAAATGAAATTGCAACCAAGTAAAAATTTATTAAGGGCATAATAGTAGTATACTTGTGTATGTGTATTTCCTTCAGCTAAAATTTGCGTTTATACTTAAGCGATCAATGTATACTTGTGTATTTGATCAAATTTTCTTCTATTTAATGATATTATTGTGTATTTAAGGTCTTTTTAATAAAGGGTGCATGAAACAAGTTTTAAATCCTTAAAAATATTTAAATTTCTAGGGTTTTTTCATTTTGCCGAGTCTACGCCGAGTTTGAGCGCCGAGTCCTCAAGTTACCCTAGCCAAGTCCAAGGAAATTTTGAGTCTCATTACTATGGTTGTGATACAAACAAAAGGTGCTTACACATTGGCTAAATATATCCTCATGAAAATGACCATAAATAAATTTCAAATTTGTAAGTAAACTTTGACAGTCAAGAAAAATAGTCATAAAAATTGGAAGTAAACTTTGGCAGACATTTAGGTGAACTTAAATTTTAATTCATCTAACTTTATGCCTCTTTGTAGACATCAGGATCTCCCCTCCTAAAGTTTGAACCACATCCATTACCTCCACATAAAACTAGAGATCCTTGGTCTTCTTGGTTCCAACGCCATGATATGGTTATGCAAATGAAAATGAAGCAAAGTAATCATCTCCTTCTCCGCTGGCTGGAAGAATGCATGCTTAATGTTTTGATACATGATATCAGCTCTCTCTTCTGCTCTCATGGTTGAATACCAAAATCCTTTATGGTGGGCCTCCAGAGTTATAGTCATCTTTCATCCTCTTCCACCAAATGTTGGCCTGATCCACACATCTACCAGCCTAATTGGCTTTGTTTTTGAAAGTTGAAGTTTCTCCTAAATAACCAGTGTAGCTCTCTCTTCCTTTTCAGACTCTTTCATTGCTATAGATCACCTCTGGGATTTAATCATTTGTACCACATGGTTGATGTGCTTTGAATCCTTGTATCTAAAGGAAATTTCCTTAACATAAATACTACTAGGGAATTTCAATGTTGCCATTATAGTTGGCATTAAAGTCAGTACTTGCAACATTGAAAATTATACTTATATAAGAATTCCTTCCATCTTATTGGCTTGTAACACTCTTGATGGTGGCTACATGAAATTTGATTTTGATTCCTCTTTTACATCAGAGGGTTCATGTCCTTGATTTGACTCTTCAGAATTATTAGAATCAAAATCACTAGCTTCCATATTCAAAAATTCCCAACCACCATCTTCAATAAATTTATCTGGATCATCAGTAACACTCTTCAAAATTGGCCGCCAATTCAAGTTCATTCTTCTTTCATAATTCTTTATATCCATGGAGTTCAGCCATTCCTTGATGCCATCAAGTGAAGATTGAGGAATGGCGTTAATGTGGAGTCCCTCTCTTGCTATTTTTCCTCAATTTCATCAGGATCATACATTGACCTTCTTGCCCCTCCTAAAGTTTGGACCATATCCATTACCTCCACATAAAACTGAACATCCTTGGTCTTCTTGGTTCCCACACTATCATATGGCTATGCAAATGAAAATGAAGCAAAGTAATCATCTCCTTCTCCGTTGGTTGGAAGAATGCATGCTTAATGTTTTGATACATGATATCAGCTCTCTCTTCTGCTCTCATGGTTGAATACCAAAATCCTTTATGGGGGGCCTCCAGAGTTATAGTCATCTTTCATCCTCTTCCACCAAATGTTGGCATGATCCACAGGTCTTCTGGCCTAATTGGCTTTGTTTTTGAAAGCTAAAGTTTGTCCTGACTCACCAGTATTAGCTGTAACTTTTTTGAAATTTCCTTAACATAAATGTACGGTTAGGGAATTTCAATGTTTCCATTGTAGTTGACATTAAAGCAGTACCTGCAACATTAAAAATTATCCTTATATAAGAATTCCCTCCATCTTGTTGGCTTGTAATACTCTTGATGGTGGCTAGACATGAAATTTGATTCTGATTCCCCTTCTACATCAGAGGGTTTATATCCTTGATCTGACTCTTTTGAATTATCAGAATCATAATCACCAGCTTCCATATTCAAAAATTCCCAACCACCATCTTCAATAAATTTATCTGGATCATCAGTAATACTCTTCAAAATTGGTCGCTAGTTCAAGTTCATTCTGCTTTCATAATACTTTATATCCATGGAATTCAGCCATTCCTTGATGCCATCAAGTGAAGATTGAGGAATGGCGTCAATGCGGAGTCCCTCTCTTGTTGTTCTTCCTTAATTTCATTAGGATCATACATTGACCTTCTTTCCCCTCCTAAATTTTGGACCACATCCATTACCTCCACATAAATCCTTGGTCTTCTTGGTTTCCAAGATGTGATATGGAACTATGCTAATGAAAATGAAGCAAAGTAATCATCTCCTTCTCCACTAGCTGGAAGAATGCATGCTTAATATTTTGATACATGATATCAACTCTCTCTTTTGCTCTCATGGTTGAATACCGAAATCCATTATGGTGGGCCTCTAGAGTTCTAGTCATCTTTCTTCCTCTTCCAGCAAATGCTAGCCTAATCCACAAGTCTGCCAGCCTAATTGGCTTTGTTTTTGAAAGCTAAAGTTTGTCCTGACTCACTAGTATTAGTTGTAACTTTTCTGAAATTTAATTATGGTATGTGCACTTTGATATGATGTAATTTGATTATGGTTTCGTCTCATATGTTGTAATATTAGACATATAACAAAAAAATAAATTATTGCATGAAATAAATAATAACTTTTCATTTTAAATGTCTTTTTTTTGTAGAACACGGGTCTTCCAAAAGATCAAGATGATCCTCAACATGATATAGATCCACAAAATATTGGTTCTGCCAGTACAAATCACATGGCAGAGGATGATGATGATGTAGATACGAAAGACACCAAGGCCGATGACAATGATGATGATGATGACGACGACGATGATGATCAGGATGGTGATGACGATGATGAGACAATTGGTGATAGTAACCAGTGACATTCATGATCATATAGACTACATCATGGATCATTGTTGATATATCATTATGATGACTCTTTTCATGATTACTATCATCCGTATCATTTTCACAGCCTACTATACTATATTGTTGAGTTGTATCATTTTCACTATATCATTTGGACATGTATCATGTTGACTTGTATTAATTTGAGTTACATAATTTATCAGTTTTATTTATATCATTTGTACATGTATCATTTTCACTTATGTCGACTGTTGGACTACATGTATTATTTTGATATGTTTTTGATGTATTGGCATATTCGAATTTCACTTGTTTTAGTTAGATATGATGATGATCTTATCATTATTTACTTGTCAATTTATATATATTAAAAGTGGTTGATGATTTTTGGATGGATATTTATTAAGTATGATGATTTTAATTTACTGCTTAGGATGGATGTTGTCAAATTCAATTAAATTATAGATATTTGACTCACTTGTTTTAATTATAGATGATGATCATGTTACAATAATTATATTGTTATTTAAAGATATGAGTTAAATAATTAAATTACTTACTCTATAATCATATGAGTTATTTAAGAGGCACGATACATTTAACTAATTAAATTGAAATAAAACATATTAAATTAATAAATGGAAGGAAAACAAGAAGCATTTTTAGAAGAAAATAATGAAGCAACAATAGAAGCCAAACTAGAAGCAATCTTGGAAGCAAATTTGGAAGCAAAATTAGAAGCAAAACTGGAAGAAAAACTGGAAGCAAGACTAGAAGCAAAACTGGAAGCAAAACCAGAAGCAAAACTAGAAGCAAAACCAAAAGCAAACCTGGAAGCAAAATCAGATGTAAACTTGGAAGCAAAATCGGAAGCAAAAATGGAAGCAAAACTAGAAGCAAAACTAGAAGTAAAATTGGAAGCAAAACTAGAGGTAAAACTAGAAGCAAAATTGGAAGTAAAACTGGAAGAAAACATGGAAGCAAAACCGAAAGAAAAAATGGAAGCAAAAGTGGAAGGAAAATCAGAAGCAAAAGTAGAAGCAAAAGTGGAAGGAAAACTGGAAGCAAAACTAGAAGAAAAATTGGAAGCAAACTTGGAGGAAAAACTGGAAGCAAAATTGGAAGCAAAACTAGAAGCAAAAATGGGAGTAGACATGGAAGCAAAACCATAAGCCAACTTGGGCACCAATTTCAACGCCATTTTCATCGCTACTTCAGGGCGCTATTTTAGGCGCTAACAGAGGCACCATGATTTCCCGACGCTACATCCAGTGCTCATTCCGGCGGAAATGTCAGTGCAAAATCCAACGTCGAACTGGCCATGCCTGTTTACACCGAATTTAACACCAGCCAAATTGTTCAATTCATGGCTCAAAATACACTAAAATTCGGTACAAAATTCAGTGCTAATTGCCTGTTGTGTTGTTGTGACTCAACATGTACACATAAAAAATTACCAACTACAAAGTAGTCAAATCCACTCATTTTAATTCAAATTGTTAACTAGAACACACTCTTCAAAAACACGTCCTTTTTTAGATAGATACAAGAGCCAAAGTATCCAACCCTAATAGTACTTATAGTTTTTTCCTACAAATAACATAACCAATCTTAAAGAATGTTATCAAGCAAGCTCACCAAAATAATAGGCACATAACTACAATAAGTTGACTATTTACATAGATAATAAGAGTACCTATTATTCACCTCATTAGATCCTATTAACCAAATTTTTACATCATTATTAGATATGAGTTATTAAATTTCTTCATAACCATAACTACCAATTTTAGCTTCAAATTGAAGCCTAATGAAGAGAGAAGGTCAAAAATGTTAGGAACAACCCCAAACCTTGGATTTATTCCCATAAATCATCCCCCTATGAACTTTAGTTCATAGGGGAATCCTTTGCCCACAGATTGTCTACATACTTGCTTCCAAATAGGATTAAAATGACATATAGTTCTCTTTACCACATCTCTTTCAAGGAAAATACACTTGAAATTCATACAATATAAAACCATTGTGTAATTTATAAATAAATTTTCCACTCAAGAGAGTTAGTTAAATATTGGAAAAATACTATTAATTTTGTTGTTCAAACCCACCAAGGTTCTATACATATTAATATTGTCTCACTAAATAACATATGTTAAAAAAATAATATAAATATATTATTTTTAATATATATTTTATATTATATAAAAATGAGGGCTTTTATTATATAAATCTATTGAAAAATCTTTTGAATTTTTTGAAAAATATTAAAAAAGTAATATTGAAGACATAATATATAAATATATAAATCTATTATATATAAAAGCCCTCGTTTTTATATAATATAGAATATATATTAAAAATACCCTCACTAAAGGTCATGGAGTTTGGACTTCCACATGCTAGTTGTATTTACCTGAAAGTTTTCTTTGCATGCAATGAGACCACATTTCTTTGAGGGATTTTATTGCACCCCAATTATTGTGCCTCTAAGAAACCACATAGACTCATGGCTACATCAACCTTTTATCATTCTCCCCTCTATGTGTGTGTTTTCATACTTTATCCTACTTGATTTTAGTGCTTTTCATGCCCTCAAACTACCCCAAAATTGTGTTTCAATGGAGGGTTGTGGGTCAATCATCCTCTATGTGCCATTTCCCCCACAACTTCTTGTTATGTATCCTCCTTTTTATTAAAGCTAGAAATACAAGCCCATATTTAGCCGATAGGCTATAGTGTGAACTTTTCCCCATTTTCGTTGGGATTTTCATCAGCCCAGCCGTGAAATAGATTTAGGATCGGGGCCGGCCAGCAACGAGTTTCCCGAAAAGGCTTTTTGCCCAGCTAATTTCTATTTATTGTTTTACGGCTTTGCCAGTTTCGGGTTTCCATTTCATGCGTTAAATTTTTTTAGCCCTAAAACTCTGATATTTTTAGCTGCAATTTCCGTTTACTATTAGTAGACTGAAGCAGCGGTTGTAGGGAGATTGTTTCCGATTCATCTCCTTTAAATTTTCTTGCTATGATAGGGCTTGGTAATTTATTCCTGCAAACTCTGTCCAATTTTTCTCATCGACATCTTTGATAGCATGACATGATTTGTGGAAAATCTTGAGGTAAGTCATTTGAATTCGGAGATTCTGTAAGGGTTTTAATTCTTTCTAACGCTTTGTCATATTACTACAGGGAAAGTATCATGACATGCATTTTCTTGTGGGATGGGATGTTTTTATGCGGAATGAGGTTTTTTTTTGGTCAATTTTTAGAGTTTGAATGTGTCAATTTTGGGGTGACTGGATTTGATGTAGGTTTTTGTGTATTAAAATTTGGTAAATATGATGTTATAGTTCGCTCGCTTATTCTGCATTTTTTGTTGTTTTTGAGGGATTTTCCGCTGGGTCTGCTTAAGGGTGTATGGCGCCTCACTCTGTATAATGGTTCGTAGCCATTTCACAATATTGTTTTTATATGTTGGGTAGCATTTTTTCTTGTCTGTAATGGCTTCTATTAAGCACATTGTTCTGAGATTTTTTTTGTTTGCAAACCCTAGCTGGGATCGAGGGTTTTGTTGCAGGCGCATGGCGAACACTATGGTGGAGAAGATGATAGTTTTGCATCGATGTTTAGGGTTAGGATTTTTAAAAATTTAATGGGTTGGGTATTTTTTTCAATGTTTCGCTCAGCAGTACAGTTTACTCTGGTAAGTTTGTTTTTCCCTCTATATAGCTGTGGGGTATCAATCCTTGATCCAATTTAATATTTGGGATTCGAACCCTCAACAACCTAGTTGGAAAAAAAGATATTATCAAGTGTCATGGAATTTATGCCTTTTGTTTATGTGATAGGAGTTTTATGTTTCTTGCGAAAAAAATGCTATTTAGTTGTGAACAATTTATAATTTGGGTATCATCGTTTGTAAGCTTTTCCCATGGGGCTGCTTGGAATAGCGATTTTGGTTGGAATGACAACTAAGCAATGCTAATGTTGAAGGCCTAAGAAACTTCCTTTATTTTCATGGTGTGTAGGTTTTGATGCTAATTTCTAGGTTGGGGAGCACTTAACCAATGTCTGGAGTGCTACAAGTTTTCCTAGTAAATTGTAAGTGTAAAGTTTAATGTAACTCTCATCTAGATACACTTCCTTATTTTCTTTACAAATTGTGATTGAAACCTATTTTGACAGTTGATAGCATAGAAGCATAAATTTGCAAAAAAACTCGATTAATCCCGATTTTTAATAAATTTATAGGTTGGACGATTTTTCCCTAATTTTTTGAAAATATCTTTGACCTTTTGGTCAACAATTTTTTTCATGTTTAAAACTGCAAAAATCACCAAAAAAATGCATTTAAGACCTGCAAAAAAATGCAAATAAAATTGCGCGAAAAAAAACTATGAGACCATAGCTTGTTGCTTACTATTATGCTTTGATAGATTTTTTCCAAGCATCCATAGCTTGTTTGAAAGCACGTGTTTTAGGCTTTTGGCCATAGCAACAAGGCAGTGAACTGTTTGATAAAATGCTTTGGTAGACATGTGCGAAAAATTTTGTAGCATAGACAAGGTAGTGAACTGTTTGAAAAAATGCCTCAAAGAAATGTGGTCTCATAATGATGGAATGCCATGATGAATGCAAATTGCTATGGATTGTTATGGCATTCCATCACCATGAAACCACATTCCTTCGAGGCATTTATCAAACAGTTCACTGCCTTGTCTATGCTATTATTTACTATTATGCTTTGATAGATTTTTTCCAAGCATCCATAGCTTGTTCAAAAGCACCTGTTTTAGGCTTTTAGCCATAGCAACAAGGTGTTGAGCTGTTTGATAAAATGCTTTGGTAGACATGGATAAAAAATGTGGTAGCATAGACAAGGTAGTGAACTGTTTGAAAAATGCCTCAAAGAAATCTGGTCTCATGGTGATGGAATGTCATGACAAGCATACTTGTCATGGCATTCCATCACCATGAGACCACATTTCTTTGAGGCAGTTTTCAAACAGTTCACTGCCTTGTCCATGGCTTGTCATGGCATTCCATCACCATGAGACCACATTTCTTCGAGGTATTTTTAAATAGTTTACTGCCTTGTCTATGGCTTGTCATGGCATTCCATCACCATGAGACCACGTTTCTTTGAGGCATTTTTCAAACAGTTCACTGCCCTGTCTATGGCTTGTCATGGCATTCCATCACCATGAGACCACATTTCTTTGAGACATTTTTTTTTCAAATAGTTCATTGCCTTGTCTATGTTATTGCTTACTATTATGCTTTGATAGAATTTTCCCAAGCATCCATAGCTTGTTTGAAAGCACCTATTTTAGGCTTTTAGCCATAGCAGCAAGGCAGTGAACTGTTTGATAAAATGCTTTGGTAGACATGTATGAAAATGTCGTAACATAGAAAAATGCCTCAAAGAAATGTGATCTCATGGTGATGGGATGCCATCACATTCATCATGACATTTGTCATGGTATTCCATCACCATGAGACCACATTTATTTGAGGCATTTTTTCACACAGTTCAATGCCTTGTCTATGCTATTGCTTACTATTATGCTTTGATATATTTTTTCCAAGCATCCATAGCTTGTTCAAAAGCACCTGTTTTAGCCTTTTAGCTATAGTAGCAAGGCAATGAACTGTTTGATGAAATGCTTTGGTAGACATGTATGTTGTCATGGTATCCTATCACCAATAGACCACATTTCTTTGAGGCATTTTTTCAAACAATACACTGCCTTGTCTATAGCTTGTCATGGCATTCCATCACCATAAGACAACATTTCTTTGAGACATTTTTTCAAATAGTTCACTGCCTTGTCTATGCTATTGCTTACTATTATGCATTGATAGATTTTCCCCAAGCATCCATAGCTTGTTTGAAAGCACCTATTTTAGGCTTTTAGCCATAGCAGCAAGGCAGTGAACTGTTTGATAAAATGCTTTGGTAGACATGTATGAAAAATGTCATAGCATAGATAAGGCAGTGAACTGTTTGAAAAAATGCCTCAAAGAAATGTGGTGTCATGGAATGCCATGATAAGCAAATGCAATTGGCAGCTACTCCTAATTATTAGTTATGCAATGTGAAGAAATCACATAACTGCTTAGGTTGACTTTGTAAAAAACTATATTGTAATTGAATTTTTGTCGTCTATCAGCATCTAGTTATTAGTTATGCAATGTGAAATAATGCTTTGAGTTTGAAAGATGTGCAATGCAATGAATGTAATTAGCAATATGAATATAAATTGTAAAAATCTATTTTCTACAATTCATTAGTTAAACTCATTATTTTATTTGCTCTCTATATCTCTATACCATGGAAATGCCATTCAATTTTTTTAAAAAATAGTTTTTATCTCTTATTCTACAAATTTTTACACTTTTTTTAAATCCGATTTTTTCTCAATCTTTTCCCCATTTTTTCAAAAAATCTTATACTTTTGGTTTGCCATTTTTTTCCCAAAAGATTTTTGCTGCTATGGTTGATAGTACCACAAAATAAAACCTATATGGTGATTTTTCCCTAGAATAATGAATCTTTTGGTCAAAACTTATTCTTTTGAATTGCTATGGTTGCAAGAATTTAATGAATATAAGAGCTATAGAATATTCTTGTATTTTGAGCAAGTTTAAATTGCTAGGAGCACTACACTACACACAATGCATGGATTGAGCATTCTAAGCTGGTCTGCAGACCTTGGGAATTCTATGTTGCTCTCAACATCTGAATAATATTCTTTTTTCATGAACCAGTTTTTTCAAAAAATTAAATTTTCTCCGATTAGCAAAATTTCAAAAAGCATGTATTTACATTCCCCAAACTTTTTCATGTGTTAATTGTAAATTATGTCTTTGTTCAGTAGTGGTATGTAATACATAAAGATGGAATGAGAAATATTTGTCATCCGTTCTATAATTGGGAAGCATTTTCCATACCTTAATATATCCTTGCAGAAGTGGTATATAATACATAAATGAGAAAAATTCATCAACTTATCTATTGCCTGTAAAATTCAATTGCAACATTAAAATTTTGAATTTATTTGAAAAAATCATATAACAATCTATTTACCAAATAAATATCAATAATTAAATGAGGATTTTTATAAGAGCCATATCAAACTTTGTGAATTTTTGTGAGGAAGAAGTTGAACAGGTTGATGTTTCTCCACCATTTTTGCATCTTTGACAAGGTTTCCAATTGGCATTCTGGAGAATTGTCCAGCTAAAAAAGAACATTGTGCCAGTTCTGTGGTCTTGGCATTTTTTGAATCTATTCTACCCTTAGTCTTTTGCTCAATAAGAGGTGTTTCTGTCAATAAAAGGAACGATTCTATGTTGGGGAGGTGGGATTTTATGCTTTTTCTATGGTCATATGGGGTATTTAGCCTCTGGTCATTCCAACCCATGAGGGCTTAATTGTTTCTCTATTATTCTCTCTCTACTCCTTGATTTTTGTGTCTAGACCCCCCCTTCTCCTCCTCTCTCTCCCTTTTTATTCCAATCTTGGTCTGCAGTTATTCATTTTTATCCTTATGCTCTCTAAACCTGATTATGAATCACAGAGTGTGATTCAAAATGTTGATGCAAAAATTCAAACACAATCTAATCCATAAATTTTATGCAATAAGAGCCATGAATAGGATTTTCTGTTTAATAGGTGTTTTATAATTTCTCTATTTCTCTATAATATTTAATTCTAGCCAATGTAGCTCAGATTTTCTGCGTAATGTTTGTGGAAGTATATTGATTAAGTTGTATTGTCGAGAGTGCCATTGTGGTGTTGGTTTCATTATTGTGGGAATTAATTGGGTTGTTGATTAAGGCCAAGTTGGATTTTTCATTGTCATTGGGGATGGTATATGTGGAGATTGGTACCTTGAATTCAAATAAAAAATAACTATGTATACTGAACTTATTTTTTTGAGCAAATTATTTATGTAATTTTGAACATTATAAGTTTTAATAATCATGTCATTCAACTATTGCTAATTTCAATTATATTAGTATTACTTAACTCTTTCATGTTTCTTTGATTAGGTATAAACTATGTTACTACAGATTTGGAGAGCTTAGTACATAATATGGCAGGCCTCTTGGGTAAGCATTAATATAAATTAATATTCTTAAACTTATAATTACAGTGGATGAATTTATCAGTTTTTCTATTGTTTTTCCAAATCTTGTCTAAAAAAATCACATCCACAATGTATGTTGGTCCTTATTTTTATATGTTTGGCTTGTGGGTACATCATGTTCATCTTTTGTTGCATTCTTTATAAATTGCATTTTTTCTCCAAGATGCAAGCGACATATTTTTAGGTACTAGAGACAGTTTGTTGGATATTGTTAGTCACTGCATTTTAGGTAATGTTTTTGATACACATGCATTTTTCGTTCTTTAAACTTCTCAAAAAAATATTAGCCACTGTATCAAAATATTTAAGGTATTATATCTTTTTTCCATTTAGAGTTCTAATTTTTCCTTTCGAATGGAATTTGACTACTCTTTTGTTCTTTGGCCATCATGTTGAACCACTCTAGTTGACTACAATTTATAAGACCCAATATGTGATGGAACTTTTATTCAAGTGCTCTAATTAGAACTTTATTGTTTTTCCTTAAATTTGTGTATTGGTGGTGAACAAGTTGGAGCATATTGAACTTAAATCTTTATCTTCTTCAATGTTCTCATTTTTCCTTATGATTTCTTTTCTATATTGTGTCTGGGCAAGTAGTCTACTTATACAATCCTCACATGTGCTGTGTGGCCTTTGGGAAGATGTCAACAACATTTTGTGAAGATGCCTAGGAAATTCTTTGATCACCTGGCCTTGGTCCTTCATCTCATGGCCTTTTTCTCTAGAAACATGCTTATGTTCTATAGATTGCTTTTGGAATGTATCTTTGGAAATTCTTGTTATGCAGTTACTAATTTGAGCAATAGGTCTTGAGTTAGTCACTGGTTTGTCTTATAAACACAATTGGAGTCCCCTTTAAAAAAAGATTTTATTGAAGAACCAGTGCTAAGTTTTTTGGGTAGGCCATAAAGATATTTTCTCAATGAGCTCACATTTTGTAGATTGCATTTAAAGAAGGTAAATTGCAACCTTAGTTAACAAGAGTTTATATGTAATTTTTGAGAAATCAAACTAAATAGCTGAAATACTTGCCTATTGGTGATCTAGAGAGCATGATGTTTTCTTGCCATTCACAGGAGAACTAGTTGCAATTTAACTATATTTCTTGTTAGTGTGCTCATTGTTATACGATGAAACAGGAGAACATGATATGTATGCTTAAATGACATATTTTTTAAAGCCTGGCTTTTATCAGGATGAGATCCACCATCACTTCTCCTTTTTTGTACCATGTTATGTTTGTGTTGATAACCACACTAAAGACTTGGTTGTTTAATAGCATTAAGATAATTACATGGAAATAGTAATTCATTAATAAATCTCACATTACAAAATATGAAAGCTGATACTCTGTTGTGTGCCTGTTGATAGCCACATTGAAGACTTGGTTGTTTGATAGCCACACTGAAGACTTGGTTGTTTACTAGCATCAAGATAATTACATGGAAATAGTAATTCATTCATAAATCTCACATTCCAAAAAATGAAAGCTGATTCCAAAGGCATTGATATAAGTTCTCCTTTATTAAATTGAAACAATACATTAACAAGTCTCTTGTTACAAAAAAGGAAAACTAATTCTATATGGAAAAATAAATTCCAAAGGTTGGTCAAAGCTGCAAAACTAAAGAAGTGAAGGAAACCTATAAATAATTATAAATCTAAAATCATAAGTTGTAGCATTTTTCTAGATCCTAACAACCTTTTTGAAATCTTACCCAATGGTCCAATGAAGGGGTGATCCATGTTCTTCTCACTCTGAATTTTATTCTCAGTTAAAAAGTCCCATGAGAAGCATTGCTTTCCCCTTTGCTATAGGTTTTTAGGTCAGTGGAACTCAAAAATATTAAGTTGCGAAGCAGGATTGCAAAAAGGGACCTTATCAACCAAAAACTAAACTATGTAGAGCCAACCCTAGAGAGCGATAGATTCTAATAAGAGGGTAAAGCCAATACAACATGTTATGTACAAAGGAATGCAATAGAAAATAGAAAAATCCTGTAAAAAGAAAGCACTATGCATCAGAGTCTGAAGTAGGAGAATTGGCAGCATCCTTGTTGATCACTGCAATAGGGCCAATTCAGTTCCGATGATGTCCTCAAGAGAATGATCTGGGAAGATGCACTCAGGAGAGAGGGGGGAGGCTAATTGTATGTACTATGAATGTGACTTCTAACTCTGGATTATTGTTTGCAAACCCCAGTGAGGGTAGATTAGATTCATGTGGTACAATAGTACCTGCATCAACACAAAGTGTATGGGTAGTCCTTGGAGAGGTTGATTGCACCATTTTCAACTAGAAAGCATGGATTGTCTCCTTAGAAGACTTGATTTTGCAATGCGTTGTTCCTTATTAGGTTTATACACCACAACTAGCATGCATTTAGAATACTTTTTCTTTCTAGTGGTGGTATATATAGGTTTATACTATGACTTCTGAGTAGATGAAATTTCTACCAATGCACCAACAGACCTTGAATGGGTGGAACATTTTTGTTGACCAAGTACAGTTTATAGTGCTTTTCAAAATGTTTTTTGTTATTTGTTTCTTAATCAGGAGATGTTAGGAGATGTGGATTGGATGTCTCCTGTCACCGGATACATTTCCATAACTATCTCCCATACCAGAGATGTGACGTAGGGGGGTTGGATACATGTCTCCTTGCCATAGTGATGTTGGCAAAATCAAAGTATTTGTCCAAGCTTATCCCACGACATTAAATGATCATAACCTCACTCCACAACATACCAAAGCAAAAACAATTATTTATTTTTGTGGCTAGGATCCCCTTTTCTTACTTTTGGGATATTTTATAGTTACTTTTTCAGGAAATGCAGGATCTTCTTTTTGCATCTTGGGTTTGTTTGGAAAATATTTAAGTTTTTATGATTGTAGTCGCTTCAAGTTGATCTTTTAGCTGAATAATGATGAAGTCAGATGAATTGAATGCTGTTGAAATATGACTTATATCATTTTCTTATGTTTCTGATTCCATAGGGAAAAAAATTCTACATACTGGGGACATTTCAATCTATTAAGCCCATTAATTTTTGTCAAAACAGCTGAGTTTTTTATGACCTATGAGTTCTTGAAATAATTGGTAGTTATGCTACTCAAGGATTTATTTTTTCAATTAAAGCCTCTTAAAAATGTAGTTTTGTTTAGAAATAGGTTGCATATTGAGAAGCCTTCACAGTGGTCATTGTTTTTTATTAATTCAAACCATCTATTTCACTTGAGACTTTCAGAATCTTTTGGAGTTGATGGCATCTAGGAATTTTGATGGATATGTGTTAGTACATAACTTTATTGTGCCCTTGACATGAATTCCTTGTTTGGTAATTTTTTCTATATCATGTGCATCACCTCCAAACTCTAACTATAGCACTAGTTCAGAGAAAAAAAGGATGTCGGGCTTGATTACTTATTTGGTTGCTTTTTCAAGTTTTGGTAGACCAGTCTTTACCTTTTTAGAGAAAAGGTGTTGGTATCTTGATATTAGGAATTATTTACTTTCTTACAAGTTATGTCACCCATTGCACCTGGGTGACATCAGAGGAATATTCATCTCCCTTTATTGTTATTCTTTTCATTTTGGGTTGATTTAAGAGAAATGGATCTTTTGTTTTCCTTCAATTTCATTTTAGCCAATTTTTACTGTGAGTATTGATGATGTTCACTCCACTATCCTTCTCATTCCATGGCATATAATTACTTAACTACTGCTACTTTACCTTTTTGTCTTCAACTTTCTTTAACATAAATCAATCAGAAATCATGAATTGGGTTGCCAGATCTTGAGGCCACTTTTGATACCATTGTGGATACATTTGTATTTTTTGACAAAGATGTTGATGGTTATGTTAGCAAAACTGAAATTCTTTTCTTGTTTCATTCTCATCCTTTTGATCTTATTACAAAAGAAATGGACTTTGATAAAAATAGAATGATTACGTTCAAAGAGTTCCTATTTGCATTTGCACATTGGGTTGGAGGCAATGATGATGATGATGAAGAGTAAGTTCAATTGGGGGCATGAATTTTCTTTCACTTGTTCATGATATCTTACAAGGTTCTTAACCTAAATGTTTCAAACAAGAGAAGCATAACATTTGGTGGTATACAAAAAACTTGCAAGACCCATTGGGAGCATTATTAAGTTGATTTCCATCCACTTTCATCCTTTGCGTGAGAGTATAAACATTTATATCAAAGTTTTCCATATTGCTCTTAAAATTCTGGTCCAAGTAGCTTCTAACATTTTCATGTTGTTCTTTTTGGCATCTTAAAAGGCTTTGTAGGCATGGCTACTATATGTGAAACTGTATCATTGATCCTTGTGTGCATGTGTGAGTTTCTGTGAGAAACTCTAGAAGAATTTTTTTGCATCTTATACTGATTGGGATAACCCTCTCCAAAGAATTTTTTTATACTTTCTTGGTGGAATCTCATTGAGAAACAGGACCAATCTCTGATGTACTGAACCTGCACATAATTCTAAAGAACAATTTTAATTGTTAGGTTTGTCTCATTTAGATATCAAAACAGTAAAGGTGTATATATGAAACCCTTATATTTGGTTATTTAGCAAGTTTTGATTAGTAATTTAAGGGAACACATGGATGTGAACAATAATCATTTTTTTTTAATTTCAATTTGTTTATTGAAGTTCATGCATTAATTTAAAAATTAGTCTTCTTTATCGTTTTCCTGATTAATCATTGGAGGAAGCTTAATGTCCTTATAAGTTGTATGCATTTACTGAGTTACCATTCAATGGAAAAGAGTGAAATTTCCAGAAACTAAGAATCAAAATATTTGTAAGAGGATTTGAAATTGTTGTCATTTTTCTCTTTGTTGCTTCCATACTATAAGTATTCTCATGGGAACTTAAATATTTTAAGTGTTAGAAGATTAATGTTGTAAGACACTAACCAACAATGAATAACATCATACCATGGGGGATGCATGTCCATGCCTAGCCAGAACAATGCCTTTCGTATCTCCCTTCACTTGAAAAAATCAAGGGACATCTAAAAAGTGTAGGAAGCTCTAACAGACACCCCCCTCTACTAACTGTAAAATAGGGATATCTAGACATCCCCAAAAGTTGTCAAAGACAAAAAAACTTATTATTTGTATCTCTGATTTGGATCATATCCATAAAGAGGTGAAATGAATGTAAAATATAATGGAAATATAATGTTCCCATCCAGTTGGGAGATTAGTACTTATCTATTTTTATGTGATAAGTGATATTTTGGAGGCGTTTACCATTAAATGGAAACTGTTTTACCATTAAACAATAGCTAAAAATTGTTTTCTGGTGACTCGACCATGGTTTGCATGCATGTGACTTGTTTTTGAAATCTCACACTATATGTAGTCTATTACCTAATTAAGAGTTGTGGGCACATTTTTTAGGTACATTTTGGATATGTGGACTTTGTTGGTTATTTTTTAATAACCAAACTGATTTCCAGAAATACCTATGGATTTTTCCTTTTCCAATTATTAGTAATTCTAAAGGGATTAGCCAACAAATGAATAGAGGTCGCTAAACTTATATTCCTACTCTTTGGGCTCTGTGAAACCTGAGAGGGTGATCCCACCATGTATACCTAAAAAAAAACTTTCAACAATTACAACCAAATACATTGTTAACAACATATATCTCTCATGATACCACTTAATAGTAACATTGAATAAGTTGGCAGCTTATTGGGTCAATGTTATATAAATTGGATATGGGAGAACATACACAAAAAACAAATAACAACATTATTCCTCTGATATTTTATGGTTAAAAGATTGAGTAGTTAATGAATCAACATTGCAAGTATAAGAGTAATACCCTACATGAGCTAGTGTCTTTATCCCAAGCATAGAGTCAATACTTTTTGACATACCCTGATAATAATTCAGCTAATAACACATACAAATCCAAGAAATATTGCACTACATTATTTCTCTGTCATGTCCAAGATTATTACTTCTTACAAATATCCTAGCACATGGTATTTATAAGTTATTAATCTCATATAAGCATTTACATCAATTCATTGAATCAATAAGAAAACATGAAACTGAACATCCATCAGATAATGACAAAGACAATTGAAAGAAATCTTTGATTACTTTCCATCATAACTTATAACACATACACAAGGAGAGAAAATAATCACAAAACCAATATTATTTTGTATTATAAATGCTATATCATTATTAGTCTTACATGCATAAGTATGAACTCTAAAATGAACTTAAAACAAAGACTCTAAAACTTGTTTCATATTTGGCTTGACAAAATTAACAGTATCAACTCAAAAAAATTCTAACTATCTATGCTTCTGGTCCTGAATTCCTTCTTATAGAGATGATGGAGAAAACAAGCCTTAGACCAAATAGCACACGTCATGATCACAAAGGATTGCTTGCAACAATATTCCCTTCTTAGTTACGCTTGAGTCTTTAGGTGGAACAAATAAACATGAGGCAGAATTATCCTCAACTCTTCGTGGAAAATAGGTCCCACCTTAATTGTCATCATTAGTTTGTTACAGTAATTACAAGATGTTCTTCATGTGCTCAAAATGACAACTGTAAGAAAATAAAACAACAAAACTTACGAAGCAAGGCAAAGAAAGTAGAAAAAGGTCAAAATGTGTTAATCCACATTAGCACCATGTGCTAATCACTTTGAATTCAAAGGAGAGAATAATATTTTACCATGTTATATCAAAAGCCTAATCTGTATTGTATTCAGGCTATGTATTATTCTTCTCATGTCCATTATTTTCCTTATTCACTTTGTGTACTTCTCCAACCAAATATTGTATTCTTCTTTAGTGGGCCACTTAACATTCAATAAATCCTACACCTTAGTAGTATACTATGAGTACCTTGCATCAATTAAAATCTTGACTTCCTTAACAAATATATTCATTTTTGTTTCGATCTCCACCATCGTCAATGTCTAAATTGAGCAAGAGGTAGTCAGTGATAGACAAATGCATCATAGCCGCTTCAAGCAATTCTCCCAAATCTTCCTTCCAGGTGTCAAACAAATGTAATTCACCTTTTAAATTCAATATTTGAGGCATACCACGATACTCCATTTCCTTAAATATTTTCAACTTACTTTGGAGTTGTATTCCTAACTTTCCATGGAAAGTGGTTACCTCATTTATTGAGTCAATAGTTTTCAAAATGTCAAAAATATTTTTGGGTGCCTCGGGATCTTCCTTGATTTTTGGCATCATTTCTTTCAAAGTACCTACTCTAGCAATCAAATTATTCCATTCATTCATAAAGGCCTCCTATACTTGCAGATACTTTGTATTAGCCTCATGAATGTTTTTATACGTGGCCCATACATCATTAGCCTTGTGGACCAACTTGGTCACCCTATGCTTAAGCACATCCTTAAAAATTTCATTGGACAACCTAACTGTCTCCAATTTGGCTTGCCTAACATTTTCCTTTTCAACAGTGAACTTTTCTCTCAAGTCATCAATTATGAGGGCCAAAGTCTCCCTATCTTGTGTAGACATATCAAATGAAGAAGAAGAAGGCTGAGTCACTTTTCTTTGAGTAGCTTGAATGGTAGATCTCATTTGAATTAATTCGTTCAAAGCCTTATTATATTCCTTAACCAAAGATTCATATTTCTTATGAGAAATATGTGCAGTTTCCACACTAAGCATTACAACATGTGCAGTTAACTCAGCTACCTGGATTGGAGTTATGTCAGTAGCTCTCTTGACCACTAGTGAACCAATGACTTCTTCAATAGGCCTAACAACCTCATGTTTGCTAGTATTAGGTGCCATAGACCAAATTGCAAGGGTATGCAGCTTTGGACTATATCTGGAACCAAATACTTTATTCTCAAATTGATCTTCAGATATCAAAGCCTAAGGATCTCTCCTAATTGCATCATATGCTATGGTAGCTATGATAGTATATCTTGGTAACAACATGATTCCATTATCTTTAACAATTCTTTGAGCTTCAGTGGGAGTAATAGCTGCAATTTCAACTCTAATCTTCTCTTCCTCTGCTTTCTCAGCTTCCTCTTGATGAGAAGGTTCAACATTGATTCGATCTGATTCTAGTCTCTCTTTTATTTCCTTACTCCACCGTTGAATCATAAACTCCTGAAATTCTTTAGTCTTGCACAAATTTATCATCAGCCAAAAACTCATCACTCCCTAATTCTGGGATCATCATCATTTTCTCTGTTATACTGCCATTGGACAATCCTGTCAGGAGGAACATCTGAACTATGAGTCTCTTCAATATAAGGAAGAGAAAATTTATACTCAACTTCCTCATTTCCTGGTACATGTTCTGCAACTTGTTCTTCCCTGACCACCTGAACATCTTCAAGCTGTTCTGGGATATCCATAGCTTTTTGTTGTCGTTGTTGCCCTAAGAGGACCTAGGATTTTTCTATAGCCTCCTTTACCTTTATCTTAAAATCACCAAACTGATAGTCCCTTATCATGGTAAAGGCCCTCTCCAAGGGGTCTGTAATTTCATTGTATGGACTAATGTAGAAGGCATTCCTTTTCATAATCTTTTCCTCAAGATTTGTCATAGTTGTCCAATCCCTTTTTCTAACCATGAAAGCCTCATCACTTATTAGATTCCTTAGTACATCATCTCTATAGAGGAATTCATGATGTATGGTGCCTAAGTTCTTTTGTCTTCTTTTTCCTGCTACAAATCTTTTTGGATCAAAAACTCTAACTTCATTGATAGGCATTCTGAGATTATTCACCATAATGCCCAATTTTTCATATCCCTCAAGGGAAGTGACCTTGAAATAAGAAAATGTAAATTGGGGATGCACTACAGAGCCCTTTCTATCCTTTCTAAACATTTCATAGTCCATAACATCCATTTGCCACATGAGCTCCATGAAAACCAATCTATCTGAGACATACAAGGGTAAACAATGGGGTGCCACCTTAGCTCCATAAACCCTGATCAAAGTATATTCAGAATGTAAAAACCAGTTCGACCAAATTATGTGTTGCTATACAGCCTGTACATCCTTTGGGCACATAAGACTTCTGATCTTTGGAGAATGTCTGAAATATGGGAAGGCTGACAAAAATTTTGGGCAAAGTTGACACAAATAGCCTATTGGATAATTAATAAACAAAAATCTAAACAATATAAGGTATGTGATATTTTTACTCCTATACTTCTCTCTCTCATGCATTGTTTTTGAGCTCTATTCACTTAAATCAAATTCGAAAAAATATAGTGAACTTCAATAGATTAGTAGTATTGTTGAATTCTTGGCATTATCTCATGTATTAACTTTGGGTTGTATTCAACTAATTAAATCTAAACAATATAGTATATTTCAATACAATAATTATAAATATTGTTAATAGTAATGTTAATCTCAATATGCACTAAAAAAAATGAAATCATAAGTAATTTATATAATCATCTCTTATCACAAAGTATTGTTTACAGTTTTTATTTTATCAAGAACTTTAGTGTTAAACCCTTCATGACGTATACTCAAATAAATAAAGAACAAACAAAAAGAATAAAAAAATAGTAAAAATTATTTTAAAAGAATAGAACTCACAAATGAAATTATTAATTAATGAATGATGGTTTTTAAAAATATAGTAAATTAAATTAAATTTTGATAATGATATATTTAATATCTTTAATAAATTATTTATTTTATATATTAAAGAAAAAAGATATAAGAATTTTTAGATGTCTATATTGAATTTTGTTATTTTAACTTTTAGTTAAAGTTATTTTTATTTTAGATATAATTTACGTTATTATAGTTGAAGAGTGATTTCAATTCTCAATAATAATGTCATAGAAACTATGTTCATATATTTAAAAAATTAAACATAAATAACTTTTTATAATATAAATTTCATTTTCAATATTCATCTAAGCTATTAAATAGAAATATCATTTTAAATAGTCAATAATTTTTAAAATATAAATACTAAATAAATTATATAAAAAATACTCTTAACTATTTATTGCTCAATATTTGGTTGAAGGGTCATCTTTGTAGTTAAATACAATTAATTTTTTTATTATAAAGAAATCTTGAGCTATTAATGAAAATTTTGGATGAACCAAGTCATTTGGGAGCCTTGTATTGTTTAGTGCCAAATTTCTTTTAATACATCCATTATATTTAATAAAAGTTTGACTTTCTCCCAAGTATTTTTCTTCATAAAATTTAAAGTTTTAATGTGGATGCATCCCTTCACTATCACATGACTATCCATCTCCATCCATGTGTATAGCCTTGCGCATTTAGTGTCCCATGGTAAGTTATTGTAACACACCCATCTGTTTTGGGAAGGTACCTTTGTAAGTTTCTATTGTTAAGATGAAGTTACTCGAGATTAGAACTGGGTTTTATGGGGAATAGGTTATGTTAAACTAACAATTCTTTTGGCTTAAATTTAAATAGTATAGTGTATGGTAGTGAAATTAGTATAAAATACTTGGAAAAAAGATAATTTTCATACTTCCTTTCATTCTTCGAGCCAAGTGAATGTCTCTAATTTCCCATCTCTATTATAGGGAACTATAAATCATATATATATATATATATATATATATATTAAAAGATAAAGATATCCAATTATAATAATTACTTGATTTATGTCTTTTCCTTTGAATAAAACTCGAGATGCACATCCACATTATCATGATATCTTTTCATGTAGAACAAAATATTTCCTTTTTTGGTCACTCTTGCATCTTCAAGTCTATGGGATTACATAGTCAATGGATTGATCACTCAAAGGTTCCATTCTCTTACATCTATAAACCAAGAGGCCTCCATCTGCAGCTCTGAGAAACCATTGTGATTCATTACATTTCCACTCATCATTAGACATCTTCTTGAACCTTAGAGATCTACTAACATCAAAGAGTGAAAGCCCATTATAATACCCACTTGTTCCATCATAGCGATCCATCACTAGCCACATTTGTATGTTACTTTTCTCCCATAAATTTTTAAAGTAAATATAGCTAGAAATAATAGTTTTCCACAAAGAACAACCCATTTGAAATTGGAACAGAGTATGAAGAGGAAGTTTACAAAATACTATGTTCAAGATGTCCTCTGGAATATGATATATGAATATTGATTCTTCCATGAAATATGTACTTTATTTAAGCCATCCTCTTTGCATGAGTTGACTCTAAGTGTACACGATGAAATTTGACCTTTCTTCTATGCAAATTAGGCTAAGTTGTGTCATATATCTAGTTCCTTGATCCATCCTCTATGCTTGATGCATCGTCTATGCATGATCCAATTTTAATGGTAAAAAAAATTGGTATAAATTCTACTTGATCAATAATCAAATTTATTCCATGTATCCATTACTTTATACTTTCCATATGTATCTTTCTTTTAGTCATCCTCTCTTGAAGACTTAAATCTAAGTGTGAGATAGTTGGTATAAGGGTTCTTAAATTCCTTTTCTTCTTCACTGTTAATATTATTCCAATTTATTTTCATTCTCTTAATACCATGGATGAACCTTAAATTTTTAAATTCTCCCTTGGAAGCCATCATCTCTTTGTAAGGTACCTCTAACAAACCCCTATGGTTAAATAGAATTAAAGCTTATATTAGATGAAAATTTTGAGCTATTTCCTCAACTTAAGCAATATGGATTTTTTTTTATCAACCAAGACATCTTAGAGCCTTAGATTTGTTTGGTGTCAATTTTTTTTGGGGCCACTCTTTATTTTTAATCAAAAGGTATGTGCAGGATCATGATGGAAAAAACAGGCCCTTAAGTGGCAAAAAAATTAGAAGAATCAAAGTTAGGCAACTTGATGTAAAAAAATGAATAAGTTATCTATATTATTTCAAAAATATTTAAGAATAGAATGTGTAGAAAATTGAATGTAGTTTCTAAACTACTAGGTTTGTTTAAAAAAAAGGGAAATCCATTTGGTGAAAATTTGAAATTTCAATGCAATAGTACTTAAATTTTAGGGAAAAAATAAGAAGTAGGTGTCTGTCTAACCACCATAACTATAATAAAATGATAATATTTTTTTATAAGATTTTAGATATAAATAGAGGACTCATGTCCCGATGTGATGCATATTATAGTGTAATATTTTTCCAAGTAAATAATTAATTATGAATTTTTTATTACAACTTTTAAAAAATATAAAAAAATCGTATGTCTGACCACCTTAACTTGGTCAAAACTTCATAAAATTCATTTTTTCTTTTTTTAATCCTATAGTATGCGAAGCGTAGAATGTGATGCATATTTTGGATTCAAAAAATATGATACCGTTTGAAATCTATAGATGTTTTTCAATCAGTCTATCAATAAGGACTTTAGTCATAATTTGAATAGAAAATGAATAATAATTACTTATTAAATTCAAAGTAAAGCATAATTTATATTGGTGGAAATATGAGAATCTCCTTTAAAAACCCTTTTCGTTTCATCAATTTTGGGTAAAAAAAATTCATTAGCCACATACCAATCATATTGCCACTTTTTGTCCCATCACGATCCTGCACATACCCCAAAATTTGAATTTATGTTGAGAAGTTAGCTTTAGACTAGCTATTGGGTTTTAATGTGGGTTTCCTTTCATCTTTAGAAGACTAAGCACCTACCTTCATATGCATAGTTTTGATAATTTAATGTCCCATGTGTTGTGTGGTCTCACAACATGCCCCATTTTTCCCCATGGCAAAATGTGGACCCCCTATTTTTCCCCTTTCCTCTGTTCCTTTTTGCTTTTGTTTGCTTTGGCATCATTCTGTGACTTGGTTGGTTGCTAATATCTCTTTCAATTTCACGTGGCCTTTTTTCTTTATCTTTTATTTCTTAGATTCAGTGTTTCCATCTTTTCATAAAAGTTTAACATATAACCAAAAACCAGAATCCTAGAGTCTTGCATTTTCATAAGGAAAATCATATCTTCATTTGGTCCTAGCTTCGCCCAGTATTTTATTAACCGAAGTCCTCAATCCCAGTGGTTTCTTTTTTTTACCGAAGTCCAATATTTTATTATTTCCTTTTCTTTTTCTTATTTGGAAGTCAGGAACCAGATAGTCTGTTTTGAAATTTTTTAATCTCTCTTGGACCCAGTTCCAGGTCTTTACTTTTGTTTCTATTTTTCTCTTTTTGAAGCTTAAAGGTTAATTCCCGAATCCCAACATTTCTTCTTAAAGTCAATACCAGAAAGCCTTAATCCTGGTGATCACCAATTGCTCAGGTATCTTTAATGATCTATGCCTCACAGAGAATCAACATGACATCTAATTTCCATGTATAATCATTGTGTCATCTTTCTCCTCTAGTAGTGAGCCTGCGCAAAAATCTGGGTGTTCGTGATTTGGACCTTAATCCATAATTATTGCACATTTATTTGAGGAACTAATGCGAAATAACAGGTAATGAATGAAGGTGGAAAACTACCTATGTACTTGGCACCACCTCAAGCATGTAGTTTCTTTTGTAACACTTCACTTTGTATCATACTGCAAATTTGCAAAAGACATTGAAAGATCAAAACAACACTAGCGTGCAAGAGGAGGTAAATTTTGAGCAACCAAAACATAGCTACCAAGGGTTTTGAAGTTGCATTTTGAAAGATCATCATTATCAGCCAAAACCAAGTATGTTTTAGATAAATGACATTCTATTAGTGATTTTCAAGCTGAAAGATCTTGATAATGGTATTTCCCTTTAGAAATTGAAATGCTGATTATTCTCTAATTTTCTGAATTTAATCAAAAATAAATTAAAAATTTTATAAATAGTAATTTTTGGTTAAATTTAACCCTAACTCGCATATAAGATACACATTCTAGAAAATACAGAACACGCTAGAGATAATGACTAATTATGACACAAGGCCAGAAGATGAATTCAAATACTGCAATTGACAAGTTGTACCAATCAATGTAGTGGTTATAGACACTCATATGGGATGGTCTTCTGATATTGAAATCCGTTCATGGGTATTACAAGAAAATGCTTCTCAATGTACCGAGAATGTTGCGACAAATGGGTTACTTTTGGTAGGAGGGTTTCCTCTAGCAATGGAGGCCCCTAAATTAGTTATACAATGTATGAATTACTACAACCTAGCCAAAAGGGTTGTTGAGAAAGAAGGGAGAATTTATGTAGACCTCTCATAGAAAGGAACCATATACACATTTGGTCTCCCCATTTACACACAAATGTACAATGTTGATATGAAAGCCAAGGGAAAGACATATCAGAATGTTGAAGAATGTAATAGAGAAATTATGAGTACCCAATGGTGCAAAGAGCCAATTACACCATAGACCAAGGTAATTCAGATGTCTATGTTCAACCAAGAAATACAAGATATTATAACTCCTTTGAGCAGGGTAGCTGGTTTAAGAGATGCAAGAAAATTTGAACCTTGGATGTTCGTAATAATATCCAGTCTAATGGAAAGTCTCGTGCAATTGCATTGGGGAAAGCTTATAAGTGACAAATTATATGAATAGATAACAACATTTCCCAGAACCAGATACTTTTATATGTTGTCATATGTTATTTACTCCTATGCCATGAGAGCTAGCCAACAAGGGTTGAAATAGATTGGTATGTTTGGCACAAAGGTAGGAAATAGTTTGATATATGCACATTTACCCTAGATCACCATCCATGGATATAAAGATGATTACAAGAAAGTCAATGACTTGTTCTCCATGAAACTGGTCAGAACAATGGAAGGTGATAAAGGAAAAAGATTATCCCTGGAAGCAAAAAGTGCCATTTGACCAATAGGAGGCTGGTACATTCAATTATCTACATACTCATACATTAAGGTGGAGCGATTTGATGGACATCCATTCATGGTGCCTAGGTACCCAACAAAAAAAATTGTTTTATTAGAATTGGTAAGATAGTTGAAACTGTCTTAGGCTCTTTATAGCCATGCTCACAAGAATGCCTCTTTTAAATTTCCCATTGCAATAGGAAATTACAAGTGTAATACAATCAAAGTGGCTTCCTTGTGTGAAGAAGAATTAAGAACATACCATTTTGAAGAGTTCCCACTCTAGAGAATATGTTATGATATTGAAGGAAATATTACCAAGAATATATCTGGTTACCATGCTCAAGTGCCACATTTAGAAGATTATTGGCTTAATTGTGAAGACGAGAACATAGTAAGAAGAAGATAATATGAAATATTGTCTCTAGAATCTACCCAGATTCTCAAGCTTCATGACATTCTAGATCAATTGGAAGAGGATGATGGCCAAGTGTTGAAAAAATTCTATAATGAAGACAGGGTATATGATGAACCCATCCTAGACCTAGGTTTTGATGATGAAGATATGACATCAATTGATGAGTTCACTAGACTAGTCTTAGTGTATACTCAACACTGGATTGATGATTTTTGGAAATCTTTGAGAGAAAGAGGAATCATTCCCACATTCTCAGAAGATAAAAGGAGGAAGAAAAGATATGAGACAACATTTGATAGTGGAGAGCCTACTAATAAGAGAAGGAAAACTACTAAGGTGACTCAAGGTATAAGAATTGAAGAAAGAACCCCTAAAATTTCAAGACAAGAAATTCCCATGAAACCATCTGATAAACAAAAAGATGTAGAAGCAGGTAAAGATAAATCAAAAGTAATACCTAAAGGTGCATCTTCATCTACAATGAAACCAAGAACTAAAGTGATTATTGATGAAGAAGCAGGAGTAACAGAAAATGTTGGTGCACAAACCGGGTTTGCATCTTGAAGGGTGCAACACTATTTACTTCTCCCCCTTATGTTAACATGGCAAGTATGAAACAAGCACTGGGAGGAACTCTTGTAGTTTTGGAGGAAAGTTATGAAGAAGATGAAGCTAGAATTAAAGAAAAAATGGACAAATGGGGTGCTATGTGGGAGAAAGTGAAATAAATGAAGTCTAAAGACAAACCTATGGTACATCCAGTGACAGAAGTGATTCAGGATATAGGTTCTAATCCTATAAATGTTGAAGAAAAAGATTTTATACAAGGAACACTTTCCTTGGAGGAAAAAAACCCTAATGTCCTTGAGATGGAAAAATGGGAGACTATAGTGCAGGATCCTATTGATGAAAGAATTGTTGAAGATACTTTTGATTCCTAGCCTTCACTTGAGAATGTTCCAAATGTTAATGAATAGTCCCAAGTCTTTGAAGAACCAAAGAAAGGCTATGTTGAAGTTGAAATTGAAATTGAAGAAGAGGAAGCTACATAGTTTTTAGGTGATGGAATTGGAAATGAGGAAAACCTTGATGTAGCAGGGAATAAAGAAAGTAATGTTCAGAGAGATGAAGTTGAAAATTTGGATAGACAAGAAAATATAAGTCTTCAAATAGAGGAGATAGTGGCAAACCTTACACATCCTGAGTCTATGCCAAAAATTATTGAAGAAATTCCCATTTCAGAAAATGTGCAGGTCAAAGAGAAGTCCCTGAATCAAGTGGAAAATAGGAACAAAGAAATGTTACAGAGGTAGAGAAAGATGACAATACACCTAATTGGTTGATCAAGGAATTGGCTTCTCCAATGGAAGTAGAAGTATTGCCTCTGAATCTTAATAATTTTATACAAGTAGACACTCCTAAACCTAGGCATAGAGCAAAAGAAAAACATGCCATACAAAGAAATGAAGATGTTAACAACCATCTAGATAGCTACTCCAACAGTTGATAAAGACAAACATGAAATAACACCTAAGGAGTACAAGATAACAAGTATTAATCTTGGACACTCATCTTGGAGGAAAGAGTTAGAAGAAATAAAAGTGAATTTCAATGCTACTATTACCAGAGTGCAAAAATACAAACAAAAGAAAGTAGAATTCAAAGAATGGGTCGATACCTTGGAGCATTTTATAAAGTCATTAACTTTATCTAGTCAAGCACGAGTTGAATTTCCCCAACATCCAATATTGATGTCGCAAGAATAAGTGGATGTTATTGCAACAGTTCCCCACAAAATGAATATGTTTGAAGAATGGATTGAGTACTGGGTAAAGCAAGAGGGAAGAATTTATTATAGATGCAATAGGGAAGCACAAGTAAGCATACTGTTGTTCAAAGAAATAAAAAATATTTGAAAATGAATGCAGATTTTTCCAGGAGCAAGTTATTGAAGAAAGGCGAAACATTCAAATTCTCATGCAGTTAAATATCCAACAGGGTGATATAATATCAGAACAAGAACTTCCATTGCTAGAAAAATGGAAGAAACAATCGAAATGGGAAGGTGACCTATTAATACAATGTATTGAAGGATTCAAAAAAGTCACCATAGAATGCAAAAAACTGATTGATGAAGATCGAGAATTTATTGAAATGCTAGCACGTCAAGGTTGTGATCCCCAGACATTAGGACAAGAGGGAAAAGAAGCTAAATCCTTCAAGGAATGGATTGAAAGAATAAATAGAGATCTTGTTCAGCTATTAACGCGAGAGGTCATTGATGAATTTATACAGTGCAAGAACACTATAGCTAAATATGAAGCAAATAAAGTGTAGAAGAATGGTATTATACTCTAGGTATCTGAAGAATATACTAGGCTCAAAATCACTTGGAAGGAAATAAAAGGGATTTTTAAAGAGCATATGCATTAAGTATTAAATGCTTTCCGAGAGTACCAGTTGAAGAAAGGCGAAGAACTAATCTCAGAGCCCGAGTCATGAGCGAGAAGATAAATAACTAGAAACTAGAATCTGGAAGTGTGATGGAGATTTACAATTTTTAGTTTACAGGATGATTCTGGTCCTGATAGATGTTCCTTATTCCAGTATTTTGGAAAGAAGCTGATAGCCTCAACATATGCGAAGTGTTTTGTGCTAGAGTATGAAGTAATAGTGTTGCTACTGATGGAGTCAAAACTTTGACTTGGTCTAGAATATTTTGATGACAGTAGGCGAATGCCACGTGCTACATTTTAATTTGTTATTTTTTATTCTCTGGATAAACTTTAGGTTGAAATTTAAGGCCTTGTTCCCATAAAAGGCCATTTCCTACTTTATTTATATTTTAAGTTCAGAATTTGTGGATGTCAGAGGAGCATAAACTTTTGTATCTTTTGTAGCTGGTTTTGTTAGTTCATTTGAACAAGATTGTATGTTATGTCATTTAAGGGTGCATACATAACCTACTCGGTGTCCAGAAATGAAACCCCTCTCTTTAAAAGCTTGCACCGTTTTATATCATGTAGCTGTGAAGCAATCTGGTGAAGCATAAAGTGGTTTGCTCTATTTTAATTGATTCTTTGGACCATCCATGGAGAATAACCGGGAGAAACTTTTAATTTTCAGTATTTTTATGTTTTATTTTAGAGTAGATGTTTAAACTCTTGAAAATGTTCCAAAATTTGAATGAATGGATGAAATTTTATTGAAAATCTTTTGTTTTCCATAAAATTTTTGAATGCTTAATGCTAAATCTACTTAAGTGATAGCAAAGAATCTGTGATGTTGATGGAATATTACTCCAAATCTTTCAATTTCATGATGTTATTAATATGAATGAAGTGGAAGTTTTGTATATAATGCTTATGATTCTTAGCAAAACTAAAAATAACCGTAGTCCCTTTGAGATTAAAAAAAATATCACATCAATACCCGAGAGAAACCCTAGTGCAATTATGACCTGGTTATCAGAGACTTGGGATTGAACTAAAGCCAATCTTTTCCTATTAAAGCAGAATTCCCCTTTAGGTTGTCTTTACATTCCATATCTTTCAAGAAGGATAGGCTCTTTGTGTTCTTGTCTATGAAGAATTTATTCCTCCTATTTGCTACGAGAAAAATCATTGCCAATAGGAACTGGCACTAGAAGGAGGGCCTATTCTTATCATTTTTGGCTTTGTTAAGTTTTAAACTGGATTTACATAGAATCACTATATCTTGATCCAGTGATCCTCGTGTGACTTTAGTCAAACTTAGTGGTCGAATGTTGTCTAGACCTCGAAAGTCAAGAAATTTAAGTGTGAATTTGATGAATCCAACTATTGTTGTACCACCACCTCCCATAGTTATGGCATTCTTTAAGGTGGAGTCACTGATTCAATTTGTTGTGTACAATGATTTACCAAAAAAATCTCGAGAAGTTGTGTCCTAAATATTATTTCCACAAAGACGTAGAAGAACATATTATTATATTCAAGCATACATGCTTTAGAGCAAGGATTCAACATGAAGTCATCGTATGTAGGTTTTTCCCGTACACCTTAAGTGATGAAGTTTACCAATGGTATATCAACCTACCTCGTAATTCTATCAGATCATGGCATGACATGGAAACTCAATTTTTAGCCAAATTTAGAAAACTGACTAACCTTGCTTTATTATATCATCAATTTGCTCAAATCAAGAGGTTCAAAGGAGAGCTTATAACTGCTTTTAATGATAGGTTTCAAAAGACTTATTCTAGGCTACAAGCACCTTATGTAGTGGATAATTTGTCTTCTATCATTTTTTATTATACAACAATAGATCCTTTAATTGCTATGTTTGTGAAGCAAAGAGAAAATCCTCCTACTACTCTACTAGAAGCCTATGCCAAAGTTGTGAGTGTGAATTTAGAAAAGAAACACCTTGGAAATGGATTATCCATGAATGGAGAAATGAATTGAATATTTACTCTACCTCAAACATAAATGGAGTCCCTGCAGGTCATCCTATAGCTCCTAATGTTTATCCTTCAGTGGTCCAGAATGAGACATTTCCTCAAAATATTTTATTTCAACCAGTAAATAGTCAAGCTTTAGTCCCACACCCTGGTCCAACTATTACAGAGCTACGTCCTAATGAATTTTTTTCTCCCAAACTCAAGAAAATCAAAATATCAAGATTTCTGAGAAAAAGGAATTGACATGAAAGAAGTTACAACTCAACTCAAAAGATTAACCACATAGGTTACACAATTAAGGAATCAAAATTTCTATGCTTAGACTAATAATCAGAACTCACAAAATCTGATGTATAATGCTCCTAGGCGACCTAAACCTTGGAATACACAACCTAATAATGGAGGAGTATCAACGCCTCTAGATAATCTTGATCTTACCGATGAAAATTATACATCGAAAGTGAATTTAGCCGATCTTGCGATGAATAATTGGTGTAGAATTCATAATACAAATACTCAATGCTGAAGTAGACTCTTCAAAATTTAAAATTGATTTAGACCATTTTCTAGTTGCTACACATTATAATGAGCATTGTGATTCTAATTCTCCTAAGGGAAATGAGTTAGTTCTAGTAGAATATGACTCTGCTCTAGTCCTTGAAAGTTATGAATGTTTCAAACCACCTATTATTACGAGTCGCGCTCATGAATATGAACATGATAATTCAACTATGACCTTGGAAACATATATCTTTCCCTATCAGGATGAAAATGAGCCTCACTAAGAAATTGACAAAATTCATGTGTTTTAACAATATCAGAAGGGACATAATTACAACACGAGGAATAACGCTAACAGTGGGGTAAATTCAATGGGCCTTTAACAATGTCTATCCTACCTAATAACTTTAATACTCCACTTGATGATAAATCAAGCAATAACCCAGGGTTACCCAAGGTAACCTCTCATTGCAATTCATCAAATAATTTAAAAGGTGAAAAGATAGATTCTGATGACCAAAAAAAATTGAGTAATTATTTAGCAATAGAAATAAAAAGGTAAAGATTAGCCTTTCTTAAATACTCTAGAAAATTTTCCTAAAGAAAGCAAGTTCAAAGATACTCTGTAAAAAGATAGTCAGGCTCAAAATGAAAGATAAGAAAATTATTCCCATATAAGATGCACAAGTAGCCTTTTACAAAGGAAAATTGGAGTCTCCACCATTTTTACTCACTTTGAGAATATTCAATAAGAATCTACATAATTGCCTAGTAGACTCTAGAGCGTCTAAAAACGTGATGCCTTTATCCATATGTCAAAAATTAGAGTTAACTCCAGGACAAGTTCTTTAAAGAAGGTCACTCAACTTGATAAAACATAATTAAATGTAGTCTGAGAGTTGACTAATATTCACATGCAATTGGCCTCTGACCCTAGAATCCAATATTACATTGACATTCAAGTTGTAGAGATACCTGATAATTATGGTATGCTTTTGAGTAGAGATTGGTCTAAAACCTTGAATGGATACATGACTATTGATTTCTCACATATGTGGTTACCATGGAAGGGAGTTCCTAATAAAATTAAGATAGAAAGAGAATTGCGCATGGAATTTATGATTAAAGATTATAATCAGAAAAATGAAGTTCTATACATCGATGTAGAACTAGGATTTTACAAAATATGAAGTTCAGAAGTTAAAATCGAAGAAGTCTTCACATGTGATGCGAAGGGATCTAATCAACTGACTCCTGGAATAGATGGTTTCTTTGTCCACCATAGAAGAAGAGTATATGGTAGCTACTCATGCTTGTAAAGAAGTCATTTGTCTTAAGAGATTGTGAACTTAGATATTGGAATAAAACAAGGTGCAGTGACAATTTATTGCAATAGTCAAAGTGCGATATGTCTAACCAAGAACTTTACATTTCATGCCAAGACCAAGCACATTGATGTATAGTATCATTTTTTTCGAGATATGGTCGAAGATGGTAGGGTGAAGCTAGTTAAGATAGAGACTTTGATGAATGTTGCTAATTCTTTAACTAAGCTTGTGAGCACAAAGAAGTTCATATGGTTTTCAAAGACTATGGGCCTTTTATCCCCTAACAAGTAAGAGACAATGTTTACTCCCTCCCATTGCTCTTGCAAGGTGTTTGACAAGTGGGAGATTTGTTGGGAAAATGTGTCTCAAACTTGCAATTATATAAAAGGTTATTTTTAATATGATATAAATATATACTAGTTACACCGGTTACCCTATTTTATTACAATGGTAGGTGTATTATACAATGGTAGCAAGGGGAGGTGTGGGATGCATGTAAATAATTTTTTGTTAACTTTTTTAGGAAACTCCTAAAATTGGTGACATACATTAAATAAATGATACATTGTGAATCTAGATCATTAATTATTAGGTTTTAGATTTAATGGTGGATATTTTGTTGGCCTGTCTTGCCCTAGAAGGTAATCCTATTTTATGAGGGAGTTGTACTACAATTGTAGATGGTGTATTTTGAGAGTCTGATAGCAGTCATGTTGTCTCTTGATCTCTGGCTGGCAATACTCCTATGAGAAGCTTGATCTGCAAGTATATTGCAGTGTTGTGATTTCTAAATAATTTATTGGGTGAATTTCAGAGTGTGGGGTTTTTCTCCCAAAGGAGCTTTCCCCACATAAATCATTGTGTTGTGGTATGCATGATATTTATATTTATTTCTATTTAAGTTTCTGTAACTCTTAAAGATTCGTAAAGTTTTTCATTATTCTCCTAGATCAATATTATTGTAGGAAGTTCTTCCACTATCTTAGATTCTTTACACAAAAATTCTTCCAAGAATAAATGCCTGAAACAATATAGGAATGTAGTATAGGACTCAATTGAGTAGTTTGATGTTTTTGGCATAGAGTGGCTGGAGAGGATAAAAAATCATATGGCTAATTTATTGGCCAATATTGCTCTCAAGCTTGATGATATCACTTTTGTTGGCATTTCCAAGGTCGAGGTACAAAAAAGACCTTCAATCCTTGACAATATCCAAAACTGGCAAGTCTTCAATGACAATGAAGAAATACTGAGGTTTTTGACATGTTCAGACAAATATGAAGGCTAGGATATTGACTTGGGAGCATTTTTTGAAAATTTAGATGGGAAGGAGATATTGTTTGGAAATGAAGTCATTCATCTTAAGAAAAAGAAGATCCCTAAGGGTCTTGTAGCTTTAGAGAGGGTCTTTGATGGACCTGACAAGAGTAATGCTTTAGAGAGGGTTTTGAAACTGTAGGTGGATAAAAAGGATATGAGAATTCAACATCGACCTTCAGATTATTAAACTTGTTAGAGGCCAAGGATTAGCCAAATTGATGGCTGAGATGAATCTTGAAGCCAATCAAATCAATCAGGTCGAGTATATAGAGGTGTCACCAATTTTTGACATGCAAATATTTTAATGGTATAGACACATTGTGCAATATCTATAGAGAATGAAATGCCCTAAAGGACAAAATGACAATAAAAACATAACTTTAAGACTATAGGCTATCAAGCATGTCATTATTGACAATGAACTATGGTGGAGTCTAGATGGGGTCCTATTAAAGTGTGTCGATGGTGCAAAATCCTCTGAAATTTTAAATGAAATGCATAGTTGAGTGTTTGGAAGACATTACATGGCAAAAAATACTACTCACAAAGTCCTAATCTAGTAGGTAATTAATGGCCAATAGTGTTCAAAGATTCTCACAAGTTAGTGAAGGCATGTGACGCATGCCAAAGATTTTCTAGGAAACTGAAATTCTCAGGAAACTTGCCACTAAGACCTGTTGTAGTCCAAGAACCCTTCTAATAGTGGGGCATTGAATTTATAGGGGAAATATCAGAAAATTCTAGTGGAGGACATTCTTGGATTTTTGTTGCTACAGATTATTTCACAAAATGGGTGGAACCAATTCCTATTGAAGGAGAAACAAGCAAAGTGGTGATTGATTTCTTGTTGGAAAACATACTGATCAGGTTTGGGGTACTAGAGAAGATTGTCTCTGATAGTGCAATGTGCTTTAGGTCTAATGAATTCACTAGTTTTGTGATGAGTATGGTATTCAAGCATCATATTCATCCCCATATCATCCTCAGGGAAATAGCCAGGATAAGTTGAGCAATACAAGCTTAATGAACATCATTAAAAGGATAATTGAAAAGAATAAAAGATCTTGGGACTCAAAGTTGAAGTTAGCACTATGGGAAGATAGGGTAACTCTCAAGAAAGCAATTGGATACTCACCATTTGTTCTAGTTTATGGTATAGCTGCAAGGTAAGCTCAAAATAATTTAATGAAGATGTACAAGTTTTTCCAGGAATGCAATGATGACCTATGTGATGATATGCAACACAAGATTGATGCTTTAGCAGAAGTGGCTAAGATAAGAAGAGAGGCCAAAAAGAAAAATGAAAAATTGTAGTTGCAAGTTAAAAAATTGCATGAAAAAATTGCCTCTCCAAGGAATTTTGAAATGGTCCAAGTATCGTGCTTATGTGGAATGCTAGGTCTGAGGATAAGGGAAAGCATGGTAAGTTTGACACTTTATAGTTGGGACCTTACCTTTTTAGGAACACTCATGGTGAAGATTCCTACTTCAATCGGAGCCTAACTGGTAAACTTCTTGAACTGCCAGTACATGGATAGTTCTTGAAGCCATACTTCTCTTAAAGTATGTTCTTTTCCATGTACACTATATTTTTATGTGAACTTTTTGTACATAAGTTTGGTCTGGTTTGAATGCTTTTTCTGGGAAGTTTCCTAGTTTTGGTTCTCTTTTATAGTCTAATCAACCTGAGATATGTAAGATCTCACCATGCCTGAAAGAGGCATGCATCCCCAATCCAAGCCATTGGTAGAACCCCTCAAATATTTTGTGTTCCACTAGTTTTATGTCCATATCTGGCTAGTTCCTTGGTCCTGATCAGTTGTCCTCTAGATGAGGATTTCAAGTTTCAAGAGCTTAGGTTTTATCATTTTCACTTTTGAAGCCTTAGTCCCTTTTGATCTAATTCCTCATTGATTTATCTTAGTCCACATTATAATTTTTCCTATGGTTGGAACCTTGAAATATTTTCATCTTAAGTTAAACTTATGAGTTAGGTTTTTTCATGTCTTTGTTACTCATATTACCTAGGAAACCCACTTTTAAATTAACTTTTAAGCATGTTTGCTAAATAATTCACTTAAGTGATACCTCATCGTGCACAACCAATGCATTAAATTTTTGACTTTTTCTCATCGACTCCATTTCAACAATGAGTGATGCATACTTAGGAAAAAGATAGTTAGGCTAAAATGAAAGATAAGAACAATATTCCCATATTAGATGCAAAAGTAGCCTTTTACAAAGGAAAATCAGAGTCTCCACCATTTTTACTCACTTTGAGAATATTCGGCAAGAATCTTCATAATTGCGTAGTAGACTCTAGAGCATCTACAAACGTGATGCCTTTATCCATATGTCAAACATTAGGGTTAACTCTGAGACAAGTTATTTAAATAATTTCACTCAACTTGATAAGATAAAAGTAAATCTAGTCAGAGAGTTGACTAATATTCACATGCAATTGGCCTCTAACCTTAGAATCCAATATTACATTGGCATTCAGGTCGTAGAGATACCTAATACTTATGGTATGCTTTTGAGTAGAAAATGGTCTAAAACCTTGAATGGATACATGGCTACTGATTTTTTAAATATGTGGTTACCATGGAAGGGGGTTCCTAATCAAATCAGGATAGAAAGAGAATCGCGCATGAAATACATGATTACAGATAATAATAATAAAAATGAAGTTTTATACATCGATGTAGAACTAGGAGTTTATAAATATGAAGTTTAGGAGTTAAAATCAAAGAAGTCTTCACCTGCAATGCTAAGGAATCTAATCAACTGACTCCTAGATTTTTTTTTTTAATTGAATCATATTGTGATTCTTTTGAAGAAGAGAATAGTCCTTATGATAAATTTTAGAAGAATATTATTGCAAAATCGCAGGAGAGCGGTAAAATCAAATTTCCACTAAATTTTTTGTTGTTGCAGGATTGGTGCAGGCTGCATAATGTTGCACACTCAAAAAATAGTTTTATGATGTGTCTGGAGATAATTCATAGAATTGAGAATTGGTATTGCCCAAAACATGATAAGGTCAAAAGAATTGGATCAGGAATACATAAAGGAAAAGTTTGAGACATACAAGTTCTGAAAAGATTAATTCAATGATACTAAAAAATGGTAAAGCACTAGCTATAGATGATCAAACCTTCATTCTTAAATTTGATGGATCTAAATCAAAAAAAGGTACTGGAATTAGAGTTGAGCTTGTCAACCCGCAAGGTAAGTTTTTTCTCGCTACAGATCGATTGCAATTTTAATGTACTAACAATGTGGCATAATATGAATCCCATAGACATGGCTTGATCCTCAGAATCAAGAAGAAAGTCAGAATCCTTAAAGTATTCAGTGATTTAGAATTAGTGGTAAGACAAATCTGAAAGCAATATATTTTGCACTACAAGAGATTGTCCAATTATCGACATTAAGTATGGGATTTAATAGAATATTTTGACGCATTCAACATTACTCATATCCATAGAAGATTTAATCAAAGAGTCGATGCTTTGGCCACTACTGCTAGTACTCTAGAACCTCTAGAGGCCTTAGATTTGAAAAGATTTATAGTTGATCTAGTACAGTTACCTTTGGTTAATGATAATGTTACTAATTTGCAGGTATTCAAAGATGACCTACATATATTGGAGTTCATCACTAATTCCATTATTTTTGAAGCACAAGTAATCAAAGAAATAGATTGCCTTGATGGTGAAATTCAAGATGAAGAATTAACTCAAGCCAGAGATAATAACATTCTGAAAGAAATAATTGAGTTAGAACGATTGTTTGACATTGATCAGATAGTTAGACAAAAAGATTTTCCTGAAAGTGATGGGGGACTATCTAAATTATACAATTTGCATACTGAAGAAGATCCTAAGAATGTTCTCATAGGAAAGGTTTACTGAAGAAAAAAAGAGAAACATTGCTTAGGCACTTAAACATTATTGGAAAGTCATAGCTTGGACATATGAAGATTTGAAGACTTATGAAACTTCCATCATTACTCATATGATACCATTAAAGCTTGATGTGAAGCCTTTCCGACAAAAAACAAGGCCCAGTAAATGCACTCTTAGAGCCTTTAATTCAAAAGGAAGTCCAAAAATTTTTATCAGCGAAAATAATTTTTCCTATCAGACATTCTACTTAGGTGGCGAACTTGGTCCCTTTAAGAAAGAAAAATGGAGATATACGACTGTGTGTAGATCTTTGAAATCTCAACAAGGTGTATGAGAAAGACAACTATCCACTGCCCTCACTTGAAGAAGTGATACAAATAGAGAATAGTTCACAAATGATGTCCTTTTTGGATAGATTCTCTAGACATAACCAAGTAATGGTAGCAAGGGAAGTTTACATGAAAACAAATTTCACCATGAAGTGGGGAAATTTTTCTTACATAAGGATGTTGTTCGGATTGATAAATGTCAAAGCTACATTCCAGAGAGCCATGTACTATGCTTTTCATGAGTTCATAGAAAAATGTATCATTATCTACATGGGATACCTTACAATATTTTCAAAAGATAGAAGAGATTATGTTCGAGATCTCAGAGTGATACTACAGAAGTGTGGAACTTACGGAGTTACATAAAATCCTAAAAAATGTATTTTTGGGGTAATTGAAGGCAAGTTACTGGGACACGTAATTTCTGAATACTCGATATTTTAATCAACCCAGACAGAGTGAGTGTGTTACTCAAACTACAACCCCTAGGAAGAAGAAAAGAATTGCAGTCATATTTTGATAAGATTAATTTTGTTGAAAAATTTATTCAAAGATTCGCCAAAATAGTGAAACCACTCAATGATATGTTAAAGAAAGATGCCAAAATAGACTAGAAAAATGAAGCTAAGATCGCCTTCGAGACTATAAAGACTGCAATCACAGAAGCACCAGTATTGGTAAATCCGGATTATGTAAAACATTTTTATATTTACTCTTTTGCTTCTGGTCACACTTGTGCAATAGTATTAACACAAAAAGGCGAAAATAAAGAAGAAAAACCAATTGCTTGTATGAGCGTTCCATTCAAAGAAGTGAAGCTGAGATATATAGATATTGAAAAACAAGCCTTTGCTTTGGTTAAAGCGGTACATAAGTTTAGACATTACATCCTCATGAGTATAGTAAAAGCTATTGTTCCAGATTTTGCAATCAAAATGTTGTTAACACAGAGTGAGCTCATTGAAAAAGAGCCAAATGGGTTATAGTTTTACAATAATTTGATGTAGAAATCATACCCATGAGATTGTTCTGGGGACAATATTTGGTTAGATCTATTACATAAATAGACCCACAAATTTCAAGTCAACAATACACTTTGGATGTAGAAGACCAAGAAGATTGGTATTCAGATATATGGCATTATTTGGTTAGCCATACTTGCCCCAATCATATGCAAAGAAATCAAAGAAGAGCCCTTAAGATAAAATCACAGAGTTACATGATCAAATGAGGAGCTCTTTTCAAAAGAAACAATGAAGGAATCTATTTAAGATGTTTAAATAGAACAAAAGCCAATAAAGTGTTGCAGGAACTACATGACAAATTTGGAATAGCTCATGGGGCGCCCCTAGCCATTGCACACCTCATTCTAAGTTGGTTACTACTGGCCAACAATTTTCAAAGATACATACAAACATTTTAAACAATGCTATACATGTCAAACTGCGTTAGATAAAAGAAGATTCAATGCTCAACCATTACGATCGATGATGGAGATGCGTCCCTTTTCACAATGGGGACTACATTTTATTGGAACCATTAATCCTTCATCCTCCACTGGCCATAGATTTATATTAATTGCTACAAATTATTGCACCAGATGGATAGATGCATTTCCTAGCAAGCAATGGACTATAGAAGTGGTCGTCAAATTCTTAGAAGAGAATATCATCACCAGGTTTGGAACACCATATGAATTGGTATGTGATAATGGCCCTGCCTTTGCTTCATTAAAATTTTCTAACTAGGAATTTATATATGGCATAACACTAAAATTTTCATCTAACTATTATCCATAGGAAAATGGATTAGTTGAATCATCAAATAAAAATATGTTGTATATATAATTAGAAAATTGATTAAAAAGAATCCTACGGAATGGCATTCTTTGTTAAAATTCGCCCTTTGGGTAGATCATACTAGGATGAAAGCTACATTAGGGAATTCTCCTTATCACTTAGTCTAAGGGGTAGATCCTATCTACCAATAAACTTAAAAATCCCTACATGGCAGTTTGCATAGGAATATATTGGATTAGATGACCAAACAGAAACCTGATTGTTGCAACTAATGCATTTAGATGAAAAAATGTACTCAATCTATAGATTAGTTTGCTAGGCATTAGTTTGTGGTAAAAAGATGGTTTGATAAGAGAGCTAGATTAAATACTTTTAGAATAGTTGATTTGGTCCTATATTAGAATAAAGCCCATGAATGTAAAGGTGAACATGGTAAGTTTGACAAATTATGGACAGGTCCATATCAAATTTATGAAATTTTGGGTGATAGTACTTATAGTTTGAAGTAGTTGATTGGTGAAGATATCCCATTGCCTGTCAATGGGCAGTTTCTAAAGCATTATTTCTAGTCCTAAGTAAATAGTTTTTTTATAAATAGTTTTTTGTAAATAGTATTCTTTTGGAAATAGCTTTTGTCGGTGTTTTGTAAATAGTCATTTGTTGCTTTTTTTTCTTTTTTTTTTTCTTTTTGGGTGTTGCGTCATTTGACTTTATAGTAATTAGCAACTTTTGAAGGTGAACAAGTTAATAGAACATCAACTCTAGAAATTTGATCTATGTCTTGACCGGAAATAGTCTTTTATTTATAAATTGTTTGAGAATTATTCAACTCTTTATACTCTGATTAGCATGAATCATTCAGTTGATGTTGAGCTACAACCAAATACATTTAAATCATTCTACTAAAATTTGGGATAGTATTTGTTTGCATTAATTAAAAAAATAAAAGACTACCTTTGCTACCACTGTAATTCCCAACCTAATAGCGGGCTTCATTGCTTGCAAGTTGATAAAAGAGCTATGATTGAAATATCAAAAGAGAAAATGAGCTATCATTTCTATATCTATAAAAAATAGAGATATCAAATGTTTAGGCTATCCAAATAACTCTACCAAGGATATATACGCTTGATCGACAGTAGAGCTATGTTTGGGGGAATTACAAAGATAACCTTGTCAGAGCTATGGACGCTTGACTAGAAGCAAGGCTCTATCCCTAGTTGGCTTAAAAGGAATTGTCATATTATATAGATTAATGCAAATAGTTGCTATTTCTAAGTTTACTGTGGCTGAAATAATCAATTGCACACAAGTAATCTGCACATACAAAGAGGGAAACATTGTTTTGTTTGAATGGGGTTTTTCTTTAGTCAAACCCCATGTTTGGTAATTAAACCTTGATAAAAATATAATGACAATGGAGAAGGAAATGATGAATGAACATTTTCTTGCTACAACTCAACAAAACTTCAATGGCTTCCCTTAGAGGACCCAAGTCAAACACATCACTCCAAGGAATTGATCTTTTTTTTCTTGATTTATTGGATACCTGAATGGTTGGATGCTTTGAGGATCGACAATGCATATTATCCTTTATAGGATGATATGAACACACATAATCTTGAACATGATGTTAGGACCTTGATTATTGCAAAAAATGACTAATAAATCTTCTCTTGAATGTCCTTGACAATAATATTTGCTTCTCCAAAAGTTTCTCATTAAGTACATTAGATTTGAATTGATAAAAAGTCTATGTATTTATAGGTGTTTATTTAATTTCCCAAAAGTTGGATTCCAAAAGACAATAATTGCATATGAAATTTGAATCATTAAAAGACTACCAAAATTATATTTAAAAATGGGTTTGAAGACTTGAAGGGAACCCATTCACCCTTGGGTGAATGGGTCCTGGCCTAAAAATCCAAGGCACTCACTCTCCAACGTGATTAAAATATTAATTACATTAACTAAATGTTTATTTCCCTTTATGAAAATGAGAATAATATAGCTTTGGAATGCATAATTTGGCATCAATGTGAGTCCACACTCTATTACTTTTTCCCTTCTTTGCTTATATAGCTAGGGGAATTTTTAACATTGTAGAAGATCATATTTTTTCAAAGCCATAAGTTTGTTATGTATTATGAAACTCAACTATTCTATCAAAAAATGCAATCTAGGAATGCATATAGATCTTTCTTTTTTATTTGTCTTCACTTGGCTTTGGCTGGATTTTGCTTTATTCATTGTATTATCATAATTTTTTTATGAAATAGTACTAGAGTTTCCTACTTGTGTAAAAGAAAATGGTATCTTTAACATATTTATTAGACTGTTGTTGGTCATTTTAGGGATCATTATTGTTTTGGTATTCTATTGTGGGTTCATTTGTAAATTGACTTAGGGTTTGAAAATAATGGCATAGAGCTGGACCAATAAAAGGCATTAATAAACGGTCAATTTAAATTTGTCTCTAAGAAAATATTTTTGAAAAAGGAAAAAATGGGTTTACAGGGACCCGAAACCATAAAGTTTACAAGTAAAAGAAAAATAAAGCATTACAAAACCCAAAAAATAGGAAGGCTGCAAAATAGAAAAAGCCAAGAGAAGACCGCAGCCACCAACCAAGAGCTAGCACAGGCTAGCAAAAAGACCAACACAAAAAACTAACCTAAGAACTTTAAAGTATCAATAACCTTAGTTTCAAGGTTACACATATCCTGGGTGCCCTTTTTTAGAGCCTGAATCTCCTGGTTCGTAGAATCAACCTTTCTCTTTAGGTGAGCTCTCGTCCTCTTTGAGATGCTAGCATCCTCAATCTTTCTTTTCTCCTTATCAGCGTCCAAATCCACAACCAAAGATCCTTGTTGGAAATTTTCTGTTTTCTCAACCATAGTGCTCATGATAGAGGCATTATGTTCAACAATTATGTGGTTATGCTCCGTGATAGACTTCATAGCGTCCCTGATTTTGCTAATTTCTCCCTCTTGGAACTTAACCTTAACCTCATTATCCTTCTTCATCTTTTAAATGAGCTCAACATTTTGTTCATGGTGCTCAGCCATCAACCTCATATTTTCCTCTATACACCCAACCTAAGCAGTATTTTGGGTAGCACCTTTAGCTTTCTATATTCCTAACAAAAACTTATGCACCCATTTTACTCAGTATTGTAAGGATTGAAGCAACCACACAAAAGTAATATTCTCTAACTAATATGTGCATCTTCATCCTATGACATTTGAATAGTGACAATATTCCCAATCAGCATAAATGATAATTAAGTGCAATTGAATTTAAATGAGTTGATGAGTCCTTATTGATTTAGAAGAGTTTCAATTCCTAAGAAAGAATATATTGAACAAAAGATGTAAGCTCTTGTTTAGGTTTTACAAGAAAATGTTGAATTGAAACAAGAGAAATGAAAAGGAAGTAAACATAGAACTAACAAACACTACCCATTATTGTTGATTAATCTTGCTTAAAATATTTGCAATTATTTGCATATAAAATGTTCTTGTTTCCTTTGTTGAAGTAAAATATTTACTACGTCTATCTATATTAAAACAAATTTCTTCTCTAGCCGCCCTATGGTTGATGAAATTCATCCTTTGAGGGATGTCCATAGCCTCTTTATGAGATCTCATTCATAAAGGTAGGGAGGATGCTCATTAAAGGTTGTGGAGTTTTGACTTTCACTTGCTAGATGCATTTTCCTCAATGTTTCTACAACCTTTTCAATGAATACATTTTGGAAGCATCCTATAATCTTTGCATGCCATGAGATGACATTTCTTTGAGGGATTTTATTGGGCCCCAATTATTGTTCCTCCAGGAAACTTGATAGACTCATGGCTACACCACCCTTTTATCTATTCTCCCCTTTATGTCTGTGTGTGTGCTCATGCTTTCTCCTAATCTAGTTTTGTGTTTTTCATACCCTCACACTACCTCAAAATTGTGTTTTAATGGAGGGTTGTGGGTCAATCATACTGTGTTCCATTTCCCCCACAACTTGTAGTTATGTACCCTTCTTTTTTGGCTAGAAATACAAGCCCATATTATATTTATGGGAGTTGCAAGTACACACTTCAATCATCATGAAACCCATTGTCATGCCATCCCTCTTGTCCTCTCTAATAAATTCCTACACAACAAGCCCATATGTAGCATATGCCTCATTAATTCAATTACATTGACTATTTTATTTGTTTATTTTCAATTTCCTTGTGTCTTAAACATGAAATGTGATATAGGGTCAATACCATTGAAATCTTCCTAGGATGAGAGTAACCTTTCCAAGTGTTTTGAATTAAATAAGTATCGAACTTATTATTCAAAGGTATTTATAATTATAAGCAAATGAGATAAAATTGATTTAATTAAATTATTTAAAGATGTTATTTGTTCTTCTTTTTTTATCATATTTATATTAGATTCCAATATATATATTAATGATGGTGTTCTTAATATGTTTAAATCTTAAGCTAATCAATATTGATAAATAAACATTTTTATTTACATCTAAATATAAATATACTTTATAATATTTAAACTTAAATAATAACACCACTAAATCCATTACCATTTAAAAGTAACTTTGATATATTAAATAAATATGTAAATTATTTGTCAAAAAAATGTGGTATTACATTTTTTCCCATCATACTTTGCACTTGCTTGTATTACTTCTCTACTATCATATATTTATCGCTACTTGTAGCACCTTATACACAACATTGTGCATCCTGTCCTCTTTTGCCTCCACACTTGGTGGATTTTATTTCATATTATTATCTCTACTTACAATATTTCTCCTATGGCATTTTTCTCACCCTTCTTCTTTGTATTCATTATCAACATCATTTCATTGCGACTCGCCACTCCCACTTGTAGCACCATGGAGATGCTACTATCAACATGCACATCTTCACAGTTAGCTTCCCTTGTTGCAATGTACTTGTAACATCTCCTGCAACTGCTAATTCCTACTTTCTAGCTACATCTACTATGAAAATCTCTCTACCATCCTTCTCTATTCTCACTATCAATATCACTCTACTTTGTTCTACCACTCCAACTTGCAGCATCTCTGTAAGTGCATCAACTCCAGTTATAGATTCATGCCCACATCTTTCCTTTGTTGTACCTAATTGTATCATCTTTATTATGACATCTTGCTTATGCTCTTTAGGTGCAATCAATTGCAACAACACCTATGCACCATTCTCATATATTCTTCTTTTTTACTTGCAACTTCTCGATGACCACCTTGTAGCCTCACACAAAAACTGCTCCTTCATCGCACTTACATGCAGTACCATATGAACCCTCATTTCCTTACATGCAACCTCGTCTGCATTCCTCTTCTATAACTTCCTCGTGAAACTCTTTCTTTTCTTTCTCCTCCAGTGGCAAGCTCCCTTTACCAAGACCATCAAATTCTAGGATTTTCTTCGTTGCTACCTCCTTTTCACACGACACTTCTACCAGCTCATTGGCTTTTATGGCAATGTTCTACTCATCTTCTATTTTTTTTCCCTCTTTCTTGTTCTCAAAAAACTAACATACATCATGTTTTCTTCTATCTTCATCCTCCAAGGTTTCTAATCATGCCCCAGTCTTCCTCAGGGACATAGCCTCAAACATTTTTAGAAGTTTATAGTTGAAACTTCAACACTTTCTTCATCCACCCTTTCATGAGTATGGTCTCCTCTTATTATCTTTAAAGACATCCATCCTCTTCTGTATTCTCTTGATACTTATCAGTACTTGACGCAAATCTTGCTTGCATCCTCTACTATTGCAACAACCTTTTTGTTTTTCTCCTCGACATGTTACTATCTTGAATCACCCTTTCTCACCTCTACAACTCTCCTAACTACAAACTTCTTTGTTACAGAGCCAAATTACCACCTTCAATCATTTCTATCATTAAACTCTTGCAAACTCTAAAGAATGAGCATTGTACTTCCTCCTAGAATTTTAGCCCGCTTAGATACCATGTTGATAGGGTTATAGATCATTCATTCCATGCACTTGTAAATTAGAGAAAGTCACATTACAATGAGAAATCATTTTAGCCTTCCAATAAATCAAGATATTCTTTGCTGCACCTAATCCTATAGTAGCCTAAACCTATTGGAAAATTGAATGCTCCTGAGCCTCTTGCTCTCACGTCATATCCCCTGCTTCACCTACTCATCAGGAGTCCCCAATTTCAATAGCAGTTTTTGGGATCTTCATTCTTGAAGCTCCTAACAACCATTGAAGTAAATGTGTTAGGAATTTTTGAATTCCCAATTAATGTTGTAGGTAATTTTGAATTTGAGAGGGAATTTTTTGAAAGACAAAAGGAATGAAGGTTGATTATTTTGTCAATCTGGAGAAGTTGAATTCCTGAGCAACAATAGACTACAAAGAGGAATGCTTTTGCTCTCTGTGTGATTTAGAGAAGCCTGTACACAACAGTAGCTGTATTTTGTTTGTTTTGTGTGTGAGCAGTGATTGCTCCTGAAGAGCTCTACGTAGCTCCTAAAGTTTGTTGTTTGTCTGGTTGAGCAGCTCATGAAGCTCCCAAAAGTTAGTAGTTTGTAGTTGGAGTTTAGTTTCTAAGTTTTATGTTTAATCCTTCATGTATTTCCATTTCCAACATAGTTAATTTAAAAAGAAAATATTACAAGCCCAAATTTGTCTCCTTGCATTTTGTTTATTCTGCATTTGTGTATTCCCTTGTTGTGTTTTTGGGAAACAGAGCAGAAAATCTATGTGATTTCTATGCATTCAAAAAAGTTGACATGGTATTAGAGCCATAGGGCCCAGTTCCTCGTGAGTTAGGCCATTTTATTTTTCTGGGTATTAAGTTTTTTCTTGTAGGAGACATGGCTTGAGATGAAGGAAAGAGCTTGCAGAAACCACCATCCTTCAATGGATAGAACTATGATGTTTGGGAAAAGAAGATGAAAACCATAATGGTCGCCAATGATTTGTGAGTTTGTGTTCAGTGGCTTCAATGATGTAACTAACCCAACAACATATGTTGTGCTCACAAAAAACCAAAAGACTCAGTTGAAGGAATCAAGGAGGAAAGATGCTAAGGCATTGAGTTTGATGGAAGCAGCCTTGACAGTGGCCATTTTTCCCAGAATAGTAGCAACTAACTATGCAAAGGAAGCTTGGGAAATTCTCTAGACCAACTATAAAGGGACTGACAAGGTCAGATTGGTGAAGCTCTAGATGCTTCGAAGAGAGTTTGAGACTCTTGAAATGAAGGACAGTGAGTCCATCTCAGTTTTCCACACAAGACTCTTAGGTTTGATAAACTAGTTGAGAGTGAATGCTAAGATCATTGATGATCAGAGGATTATGGAGAATATCCTCATGAGCTTACCCATGAAGTTTGATGCAGTGGTGATTACCATTGAAGAGGAAAAGGATCTCACAATGTTGTTTGTTGATGGGCTGATGGGTTCTTTGCAAACCCACAAGCAACACCTAAATAGGTTTGCTACTTCTTCCCAAGAGAAAGCTTTTAAAGCTCAATCAAACACAAGAGGCAGGGAGAGAGGTAGAAACAACTCCAGACGTGGTAGAGGGAGATCTGGACATGGTAATGCTGGAGAAGAAATCTCGACGTGAGCAAACAACTAAGAGGGAGCAGGAAGCTCTTAGACCAGCTCCCGAAGAGGCAAGAAGAACAATAGTTCAAATCTAAAGAATGACAAGAGCAATGTTGAATGCTACTACTATTATAAGTTTTGGTATTATGCGAGTGAATACTGGAGAAAGCAGCGTGATCAGTCAAAACAAAGTGCGAATGTGGTTGAAGGAAATCAACCCACAACCTTCATCATGTGCAACATTGGTGAAGAAGGCAGCCCTGAAGTCTAGTATTTGGACAATGGTTGCAACAACCACATGAGTGGTAATGAAAGTCTTTTTTCTTTCATTGATAAAAATGTAAAGTCTTAAATAAGAATGGGGAACAATGGGGTAGTTCTAGTTGTGGGAAAAGGATCTATTATGATCCACACCAAGCAAGGTGAGAAAAAGGAGATACAAAATGTATTTCTTTCTCCTATGTTAAAGCATAACCTCATGAGTGTTGGTCAGCTGATTCAAAATGGATACAAAGTGTTGATGGAAAAGGGTCAATGCGTCATTTATGACAAGAATGAGAGGACGAAGGTGTTTGCAACAATCCAAATGACAAAGAACTAGATGTTTATGTTGAAGATTGAGACGTGTTTCTCATCTCAGTCCATTGTTGCACCTCTCATGAATGAAAAATGTATAGTAGTACATCATGTAGTGCTCAAGAGCACCATTCCAAATCCCTCCAAGCTATGGCATCTTAGGTATGGACATTTAGGCTAGATGCTAGTTTGAGTCTTTTGTCCAAGAATAAAATGATTGATGGTTTGCCAAGAATAGTAGAGCCTAATGTTAGATGTGAGGCTTGCATTTTGGGAAAGCAACATAGACAACCCTTTCAATCGGGCAACTCTACAAGGGAAAGAGCACCATTGGAGCTGGTGCCCGTGGATTTGGTAGGCCCTATGAAAATCATTTCTATTGGTAAGAGCAGGTTTTTTATGACCTTTATTAATGATTACAGCCATAAGACATGGGTCTATTTTTTGCAACATAAATCTGAAGCTTTTGAAAAGTTTTTGTTGTTTAAGGCCCATGATGAAAAAGAGAGTGGACATGTGCTTAAGGTCCTAAGGTTAGATCGTGGAGGAGAGTATACCTCTAATTTTTTTGTGAATTTTTGCAAGAAAAATGGAATCAAGAAGGAGCTAACAACTAGTTATACTCTGCAACAAAATGGAGTGGTTGAGAGGAAGAATAGGACCATCATGGAGATGGCAAGGAGCATGATGAAAGCAAAGGGACTTCCTATTGAATATTGGGGAGAGGCTGTAACAACAACTATTTATTTGATAAATAGAAGTCCAACAAAGACAATTTGTGACAAGATCCCTCAAGAGGTATGGACAAGACACAAGTGGATAGTTGAGCACTTGAGAGTGTTCAATTGTGTGGCATATGACCACATGCCTAAGGAAAAGAGGCATAAATTGGATGACAAGGGTGAAAAGTGCATTTTCATGGGCTATAGTGAAGAGTCCAAAGCCTATAGGCTATACAATCTAGTCACCAAAAAGATAGTCATTTGTAGGGATGTGGAGTTCCTTGAAGATGAGTCATGGGTTGGAGTGGTAGATTCCGACAGCTCAAAACCACTCCTGACAACTTCTAAAGAAGTAGAAACAAAACATGAAGTTCAACAAGATGAGTTTGTAGAAGCTCCTGAAGCGTCAGACAAGCTCTTGAAAGTTCCCGATGGCTCCTGAAGGCTCTTGAAGCTAGAAGACAGACATCAAGATAGGAAAATTGACATAGATAGCCAGAGGGTTAGCTCTTGAAGGTATTGGTTGAGCTCCTAAAAGCTCTCGACAGCTCCTAAAAGCTCTTGAAGTGAGGAGACAGAAAGGAAAGCAACCATAGACAACCAAAAGATCAACTCCTAAAGAGCTCCTAATAGCTCCTGAAAGCTCCAGAAGAGCTCCTAAAAGCGTCAATCGAGCTCCTAAAAGCTCCTGATAGCTAATGAACCTACCTGTTCAACAGAGCAGCAATAGTAGTGAAAGTTCATATCCACCTCTCACCTCCCTAATTCCAAAGAAGACCAAGAGTCTAAGGGAGATCTACCAGAATGAAAGGTATGATGAAGAATTTGATGAGAGTGTGAATTTTGCATTATTTTCTCATAGTGATCCGATTTATTTTGAGGAAGTTGTGAAAGAGGAGAAATGGTGTGAGGCCATCGATGAGGAGATAGATGCAATAGAGAGGAACAACACACATGGGAGTTAATGGATTTTCCTCCCAACAAGCAAGTTATTGGGGTGAAATGGGTCTACAAGACCAAATGCAATGCATAAAGAAGGATAGAGTGACAAAAAGCATGATTAGTGGTCAAGGGGTACAAAAAATAGTTTGGTAGAGATTATAATGAGACATTTACCCCTATTGCAAGGATGGAAACCATGTGGGCAGTCATAGCAATCACAACCCAACACAAGTGGAAGGTATTTCAAATGGATGTGAAGTCTGCCTTCCTAAATGGAGTGTTGAAAGAAGAGGTTTATATGGAGCAACCATTCACATATGAAGTTCCAGGTCAAGAACACAAGGTGTATAGGCTAAAAAAAGCTCTTTATGGGTTGAAGCAAGCTCCACGGGCATGGTATAGTAGGATTGACTTATATTTGATGAGCAATGGATTTAGAAAAATTGATGGTGAGCCCACTCTTTACATCAAGGAAGCTGATGGTAAGGTTTTAATTATTGTCTTGTATGTTGATGATTTAGTTTTTACTAGGGATGATGATTTCCTCATTGCTGATTTTAAGGAGGCCATGAAAAGAGAGTTTGAAATGACAGACTTAGGTCTCTTGAGATATTTTCAAGGCATAGAAGTAAAACAAATGCATGATGGTATATTTATCTCTGAAGAAAAGTATGCAAATGAGATCTTGAAGAGATTTAGGATGCTTGAAAGCAAGCCTGGCCCAGTACCAACAACCATAGGTCTAAAGTTGAACAAGGAAGATTGTAGCAACAATGTGGATCCTACCCTATTTAAGAGTTTGGTTGGAAGTTTGATGTATTTAACACCAACTAGGCCTGATATAATGCACAGTATGAGTCTTATTTCTAGGTTTATGGAGACTCCAAGGGACACCCATTGGAAAGTGGGTGAAAGAATCCTGAGGTATGTGAATGGCACCAAAGGATATGACATTTTGTACACAACAACAAAAGAGTTTGGGTTGGTTACACAGATAGTGATTGGGAAAGAAGTTTGGATGATAGGAAGAGTACATCTAGCTATGTGTTTCATTTGGGTTCGGGAGTCATTTCATGGGCTTCCAAGAAACAACCCATAGTTTCCATATCTACAGCAAAGGCTAAGTATATAGCAAAAAATGTAGCAGCATGTCAACCTATTTGGCTGAGAAGAATCTTGGTAGATTTAAAGGAAGAACAAGAGGATGGAACAATAATTTTTTGTGACAATGTTTCACTGATAGCTTTGACGAAAAATCTTGTGTTTCATGGAATAAGCAAGCACATTGAAATAAAGTATCATTTTATTAGAGAATTAGTTGAGAATGGTGAAATTAAAATGGCATTTTATAGGTCTAAGCAACAACTAGCAGACATATTCACCAAGCCTTTGAGAAAGGACAGTTTTAAGCGCCTAAGGAGCAGATTGGGTGTTGTTGATTTGGATCAGGATTGATCCTATTTGGTCGGCTCAGGACCAAGGGGGAGTGTTGGAAAATTGAATGCTCTTGAGCCTCTTGCTCTCACATCAGATCCCCTATTTCACCTACCCATTAGGAGTCCCCAATTTCAACGATAGTTTTTGGGATCTTCATCCCTGCAGCTCCTGACAACCCCTAAAGTAAATGTGTTAGGAATTTTTGAATTCCCAATTAATGATAGTAGGTAATTTTAGATTTGAGAGGGAATGTTTTGAAAGAAAAAAGGAATGAAGGAAAATTATTTTTTCAATCTAAAGAAGTTGAATTCCTGAGAAGCAGTAGACTGCGAAGAGGAATTTTTTTGCTCTCTGTGTGATTCAGAGAGGCATGTACATAGCAACAGTTGTATTTTTTTTGTTTTGTGTGTGAGCAGTGATTGCTTCTGAAGAGCTCTATGTAGCTACTAGTAGTGAGCTCCTAGAAGCTCCTAAAGTTTGTTGTTTGTCTAGTTGAGTAGCTCATGAAGCTCCCAAAAGTTAGTAGTCTATAATTTGAGTTTAGTTTATGAGTTTTATGTTTAATCCTTCATGTATTTCTATTTCCAGCATAGTTAATATAAAAAGTAAATATTGCATGCCCAAATTTGTCTCCTTGCATTTTGTTTATTCCGCATTTGTGTATTCCCATATTATGTTTTTGGGAAACAATGCAACAACTCTGTGTGATTTTCGTGCATTCAAATTTTTTGACAAAACCCACTTCTACAGATCCTCACATTAACAAAAATTTTGCTCCAGGTGAGGATTGCATATTCGTCCTAGTTCCTGTCCCAAACATAAACACACACATGCACATATATACATATATATACTCTCTAACACACAAACAATAGGAGTAATTCAACAACATAAGTAAATAAACAAGAACACAAGGAATGGAATCCCTCATCATACAGACATGGCTCAAGACTACACTTTAAAGGTTTCAACTTCTATTTACTATTATAATCTAGAAATACCACTTACATTCTAATTTCTCCTTTTTTCCTCTTACACATATTCTCCCACATTTATTTTCTTTTGTACGACTAGTTCTACCTCCTCAAACCCTAATATTGTTGGTCGCATGCATTTTAGTCCAATTTTTTGGTCACACAATGTACTCAATTTCACGCATCTCATAGTATATTCTGCAACATACACTAAAAATCCCTTGAGTCATGGGCAACCTAGACCTCTCGCGGTCCTCTACATATCCTTTCAATTTATTATTCACAACATCATGGTAGCTGGTTGGGTGAATCTCTGGCAACTTCCAAATTTAACAACATCCAAGAATAACAATTACCTGATAAGTCTTTTTGATGCACACAGCCACATCATCATGACATGTTTTCATGTAGAACAAAATTCTTCTTTTGTTGGTAACCCTTGCATCTTCAGATCTGAAGAAACCATTCCAACTCATTGCAGTTCCACTCTCTATTTTAAACCAAAATATCAAAGATAGTAGTTGTGGCTTAAGATCAAAATGAAAGTGATAGGTCTCTTTTATATAAAACCAAATTTGAATGAAGGGCCAAGATTAAATGATAAAGATTAATGGATGAGATCACTTTGAGAAGCAAGGAAATAGGGTTTAATTAAGGATAGATGGTGGAGATTATAAGTTAATAAAACCTTATCAAGGGCAGAGATTAATTGAGATAAGAGATAAGATTTGGTACATAAAAGAGGTAGTTGGAGCGAAAGTGAATTTCCAATTATTTAATTGGAAAGTGGAGGAAAAGAAAATTAATAAATAATTTAAAATAATTATTTGGAGGGAAAAGTGGGAAATAATTAAATAAAATAAGATATATTTAATGAAGAAAAAGCTAATGAATAATTAAATAATTAAAATAATTATTTAATTATAGTAGAAAAATAAAAATAATTAAATAAATAAAAATTCATTTAATTATAGAGAGAAAGGGTTAATTAGTGATGTAATTAAATAAATATTAATTATTTAATTAATTATGGAAGAATAAAATGAGAAATGAAATAATTAAATAATTATAACTATATAATTAATGGAAGAGTATGACTTTAGACAATAATTAAATAATTAATTACACTAAGAAGAATGAGAATTGATTTGGAAAAATGGTGTTCATAGGCTTAGGACATTAGTGTCTACACTAAGCACCTATCTTCATGCATAATTCTGAACATTTACTGTTCAATGGTAAGCAGTCACTACACAACACTAGGAAGGTACTTTTCTTAATTTCCATTGTTAAAATGAATTATTCAGGATTAAAATTGATTTTTTATGGGGAAGAGGTTGTGTTAAAGTGGCGGTTCTCTTTAATTTGAAATTATTGTTTGTTTAAATATACAAATATATTTTTATTAAATTTGATTATTAAAATTTTAACAATATAGTGTATTTTAATTCAATAATTATAAATATTGTTAATAGTAATGTCAACTTCAATGTACACTTAAAAAATGGAACCATCAATAATTCATATAATCATCTCTTATCACAAAGTATTGTTTACAATTCTTGTTTTATCAATAACTTGAGCATTAAAATCTTCATGAATTAGCTTTTGAGGTATACTCAAATAAAGAATAGTCGACAAAATAAATACAAAATTAGTAAACAAAAATCTAAACAGCATAAGGTATGTGATATTTTTACTCCTATACTTCTCTCTCTCATGCATTGTTTTTTGAGCTCTATTCACTTAAATCAAATTTGAAAAAATATAGTGAACTTCAATAGATTAGTAGTACCGGTGAATTATTGACATTATCTCATGTATTAACTTTGGGTTGTATTCAACTAAATTAAATCTAAACAATATAGTATATTTCAATACAATAATTATAAATATTGTTAATAGTAATGTTAATCTCAATATACACTAAAAAAAATGAAATTATAAGTAATTTATATAATCATATCTTATCAAAAAGTATTGTTTATGGTTTTTATTTTATCAAGAACTTTAGTGTTAAACTCTTCATGCCTACTAAAATAAATAAAGAACAAACAAAAGAAAAATAGTAAAAATTATTTTGAAAGAATAGAACTCACAAATGAAATTATTAATTAATGAATGATGGTTTTTAAAAATATGGTAAATAAAATTAAATTGTGATAATGATATATTTAATACATGTAATAAATTATTTACTTTATATATTAAACAAAAATGATATAAGAATTTTGAGATGTCTATATTAAATTTTGTTATTTTAACTTTTAGTTAAAGTTATTTTTATTTTACATATAATTTTCTTTTTTATAGTTGAAGAGTGATTTCAATTCTCAATAATAATGTCATAGAAATTATGTTCATATACTTAAAAAATTAAACATAAATAACTTTTTATTATATAAGTTTCATTTTCAATATTCATCTAAGCTATTAAATAGAAATATAATTTTAAATATTCAACAATTTTTAAAATATAAATACTAAATAAATTATATAATAAATACTCTTAACTATTTGTTGCTCAATATTTGATTGAAGGGTCATCTCTCTAGTTAAATATAATTCAAATTTTTATTATAATTAACCTTTGAGCTATTAATGAAAATTTTGGATGAACCAAGTCATTTTGGAGCCTTGTATTGTTTAGTGCCAAATTTATTTTAATACATCCATTATATTTAACAAAAGTTTGACTTTCTCCTAAGTATTTTTCTTTGCAAAAATTAGATTTTTAATGTGGATGCATCCCTTCACTATCACATGACTATCCATCTACATCCATGTGTATAGCCTTGCACATTTAGTGTCCCATGGTAAGTTATTGTAACACACCCATCTTTTTTGGGAAGGTACCTTTGTAAGTTTCTATTGTTAAGATGAAGTTACTCGAGATTAGAAGTGGGTTTTATGAGGAACAGGTTATGTTAAACTAACAATTCTTTTGACTTAAATTTAAATAGTATAGTGTATGATAGTGAAATTAACATTTAGTCGTATTATAAATATCAAATTTAGATTTGGATATAAGACTATTTTATTTTGTTTTAAATATTTACAAGTTTCGGAAACATAAATATATTTTTTGAGCAAAAAATATACAGGAATAATAGATTTTTTTATTCTACAAGTAAATCCTTGGAAAAAAGATAATTTTCATACTTCCTTTCATTCTTTGAGCCAGGTGAATGTCTCTAATTTCCAATCTCTATTCTAAAGAACTATAAATCTATATATATATATATATATATATATTCTTAAAAGATAAAGACATCCAATTATAATAATTACCTGATTTATGTCTTTTCCTTTGAATAAAACTTGAGGTGCACATCCACATTATCATGATATATTTTCATGTAGAACAAAATATTTCTTTTTTTGGCCACTCTTGCATCTTCAAGTCTATGGGATTACATAGTCAATGGATTGATCACTCAAAGGTTCCATTCTCTTACATCTATAAACCAAGAGGCCTCCATCTGCAGCTCTGAGAAACCATTGTGATTCATTACATTTCCAGTCATCATTAGACATCTTATTGAACCTTAGAGATCTACTAACATCAAAGAGTGAAAGCCTATTAGAATACCCACTTGTTCCATCATAGCAATCCATCACTAACCACATTTGAATGTTACTTTTCTCCCATAAATTGTTAAATTAAATTTAGCTAGAAATAATAGTTTTCAACAAAGAACAACCAATTAGAAATTGGAACAAAGTATGAAAAGGAAGTTTACAAAATATTATGTTCAAGATGTCCTTTGGAATATGATATATGAAGATTGATTCTTCCATGAAATATGTACTTTATTTAACCCATCCTCTTTGCATGAGTTGACTCTAAGTGTACATGATGAAATTTTACCTTTCTTCTATGCATCCTTAGGCTAATCCGTGTCATATATCTAGTTTCTTGATCCATCCTCTATACTTGATGCATCATCTATGCATGATCCAATTTTAAGTGTAAAAAAAATTGGTATGAATTCTACTTGATCAAGAATCAACTTTGTTCCATGTATCCATTAATTTATACTCTCCATATGTATCTTTCTTTCAGACATCCTCTCTTGAAGCCTTAAATCTAAGTGTGAGATAGTTGGTATAAGGGTTCTTAAATTCGCTTTCTTCTTTTTTGTTAATATTATTCCAATTGATTTTCATTCTCTTAATACCATGGATGAACCTTGAATTGTCAGATTCTCCCTTAGAATCCATCATCTCTTTGTGAGGTACCTCTAACAAACCCCTATGGTTAAATATAATTAAAGCTTATATTAGATGAAAATTTTGAGCTATTTCCTCAACTTAAGTAATATGTAAATTTTTTATCAACCAATACATCTTAGAGCCTTGCATTTGTTTGGTGTCACTTTCTTTTGGAGCCACTCTTTATTTTTAATCAAAATTTGAATTTATGCTAAGAAGTTAGCTTTAGACTATCTATTGGGTTTTAATGTGGGTTTCCTTTCATCTTTAGAAGATTAAGCACCTACCTTCATATGCATAGTCTTGAGAATTTAATGGCCAATGTGTTGTGTGGTCTCACAACATGCTCCATTTTTCCTCTTGGCAAAATGTGGACCCCCTTTTTTCCCCCTTTCCTCTGTTCCTTTTTGCTTTTGTTTTCTTTGGTGTCGTTATGTGACTTGGTTGGTTGCTAATCTCTCTTTCAATTTCATGTGGCGTTTTTTCTTTATCTTTTATTTCTTGGATTTAGTGTTTCCATCGTTTCGTAAAAGTTTAACATACAACCAGAAACTGGAATCCTGGAATCTTGCATTTGCATTAAGGAAAATTGTATCTTCATTTGGTCCTAGCTCCACCTTGTATTTTATTGACTGAAGTCCTCAATCCTAGTAGTTTTTTTTTTACTAAAGTCCAGTATTTTATTATTTCCTTTTCTTTTTCTTATTTGGAATTCAGAAACTGGAGAGTCTATTTTGAAATTTTTTAATCTCTCTTGGACCTGATTCACAATCTTTACTTTTGTTACAGTTTGTCTTTCTAAAGCTTAGAGGTTAATTTCTGGATCCCAATGTTTCTTCCTAGAGTAAATACCAGAAAGCCTTAATCCTGGTGATCACCAATTGATCACGTATCTTTGATGACCTATACCTCACAAAGAATCAGTGTGACATATGATTTACATGTATAATCATGTCACCATCTTTCTCCTCTAGTAGTGAACATGTGCACAAATCTAGGTGTTCTTGATTTGGACCCTAATCCGTAATGATTACACCTTTATTCAAGCAATTAATGTGAAATAACAGGTAATTAATGAAGGTTGAAAACTACCTGTGTACTTGGCACCACCTCAAGTATGAAGTTGCTTTTGTAACACTTCAATTCGCATCATACTACATATTTATGAAGGACATTGAAAGAACAAAATGACATTGGAATGCAAGAGGAGGTAAAATTAAAGGAACCAAAACATAGCTACCAAGGGTTTTGAAGTTGCATTTTGAAAGATCATCATTATCAACCACAACCAGGTATGTTTTAGATAACTAAAATTTTGTTAGTGATTTTGAAGCTGAAAGATCTTGATAATGGTATTTCCATTTAGAAATTGAAAAGTTGATTATTCTCTGATTTTTTGAATTTAATCAAAAATGAATTGAAAATTTTATAAACAGTAAGTTTTGGTTAAATTTAACCCTAACTC